>PVIY010009067.1:0-73331 GCA_004026745.1 Myrmecophaga tridactyla
AGGCACTGAGCAATGCGTCTGCATGTCAGGCCTCAGGGATTTGATCTCAGGGGATGCTTTGGTGCTTGTATTCAGGTAATCTAGTACAATTTTAGTCCTAAACCAACAGAGAAGCATCACCTTTACTTTGCAGTGTTTTTATAAATGCAGACTCTCTAACCTCCCTCCAGATGTACTGAATCAGAACGTGCATTTTAACAAGATCCTTGGGATTCATACACACATTAACATTTAGAAAAACAGCTTTAAAAAATAGACAGCAAAGCCACTTGGTTAATGTTTCCATAATTAAAAAGATAAATTAACATTACAACCCAGACTCACAGGGAAATGAGTCATTGTAGTCCACGTTTGGAAACATTTCAAAGCAGAAAACTTAAACACAAGAGAACCCAGTCACTCTTAGAAAAAGGGCGCCCTGAGACTGTTAGGCCCTGAGACTGGTTTTGCGACAAGGACAGATTCTTGAGTTAGGAAAATCAGGAAGGCAAATAGGATGCCTCGCTTTGATGTTTTTACATGCAGCTTTGCGTGAGTTTAGACAGACATCTCAGAGCAAACCAAGGCACTACACACAGAGGAGGGGTCTGTGTTTGGAATCCGTGTGTCCCCAGGAAAGCTCAACTGTGGAATGAAATACTGAAGACTTCTGCATCTCAGGGCAGCTTTCCTGCCAGCATCTATGTAGGATAGCGAACAAGCATGGACACCATCCAATCCAAGGGTTCAGTTACTTAAGGCAGGACCTACTGTGCAAGCCGCAGCCTGTGGTGGAAGGCAGAGCAGCTCTGTGTCACATCCTTGTGCCTGAGCTTGCAGGGCTGCTTGCAGGGCCTCATTCAGCAGATTATTTTACCAGGAAAAAGTTTGAAAACTTTTTAAATTTACAGTACTCTTTACATATGAGATGCTTTTGTTTGTTTGCATAAAAATACTAATTGCATACTTATTTATGAAGACCTTTGACAATGTTACCTCCACAATGGGCCTCATTAACATGTTTTTAATGGAAAGCATGAGAAATACACCAAACTCCAAAAGGCTTTTGTAAATCCCCAATCCCTCTGGACCCAACAACTATTGTGCTTATTTAGAATTAGTATTTTTATTTAATTTCTGAGGTGAAGTAAAATTACATATTTGTATTATTTGCAAAATTGCCAGAGGTTCATAGTCTTTTCCCTTTAAAGAAAAGGTTCTTAATACAGATGCTGAATAGCACCTACTTTGCTGGTCACACTGCTGACACAGGAGACCCACTGCTGAGTCCTGTGCATAATGACAATGCTAACTAGGTTCAATTGGCTGAAAAACAGTAATTCTAATTAGAAAAGGAAATGGATATTATAATTGATTAAGTCCAAGTTGCAGATTCCTAATTTGTTGTGTGATTATTGACTTTTTTCACATTAGTCTCGTTAAAAGTTTAGATAAAATTAGTATATAGTAAACTTCATCCTTTTAAAAGTAGAGTTCTATGTCTCTTGAAAACTACAAACACATGTAATGACCCCCCACCACAGCCAAAATGTACAACCCTCTTGTCCCCAGATATTCCCTGAGCTCTTTTGTAGCCCACCTTTTTCCCCACCACTCACACCTGGCAACCACTGATTGGATTTTGTCCCTGTAGTTTTGACTATTCCATAACGTCACAGAAATGGAATCAGATGCTATGTTGCCTCTTGAGTCCAGTTTGTTTCACTTAAGATAATACATCTGAGATGCATTCAAGTTGTGCTTTTCAGCAGATTTCTCCTTTCCATTAGCAGTATTCCACCTTCTTGATATGGCAGGCTTTATCCATTCACCTGTTGGAGGAGATTTTGTTTTCCATTCCTGGTGATTATGAATAAATACTGAGTTTTCCTCACTAAGAAAATTGCGCTTAGGGCTGGTGTCAGCCATAGTTCACAGTGTGAGCTCAGGAAATCCACTTCTCTTTAGGAAACTGATCACCCTTCTTCCTATATGAGGACTTTAGATCAAATCACTTTGAAGAATCTGAGGTCTGGTTCCTTCCTTCTAACAATGAAATACTTGGAAATCCCTTAACCAGCCTGAGTGTCATTTTTTTCGCCGGGTAATCTTTGAAAATCCCATCTACTTTATGTAAGATGATGAGGTAAAGAGAGGATAATGTACAATATGGTACTTTCAATATTATAAGGGACTATTCATGTAAAAGCCAAGATTTGCTTCAGCTCCCACCTAGCTCTAAGTCAAATAGTCATTGTAGGAAGGGTTTTGCGGCGAACAAGAATTGGTCTCTCTGCTCACCTGGCATCATGTCGGGGGGGAAGGTTTGGCATTCCGTACCCCTTTGGAACCTGGCCCCTCTTCGCTCCACCCCAGCCCATATCTCCCAGCTCTCTCCACCCCAGCCCCAAGCCAACACCACACTGCCTCCAGCCCCAAGTGGATTAGATCAATGTGAATTTCAATCCAGGATGCTCCACTTGTGCCAGCTGGTCTTGAAATCATCCACTCTCTAAGTGGCTCTAAGTTATTCATTTGAAAGCGGGAGAATGGATACACCCAGCAGAGGGTCCAATGAGGATGAAAATGGCATAATCATAGAACAGTCCTAGGGCTGCTCTGTGATAAGAGCTCAATAAATGGTAAATGGTAGTTCATACCGTTCTTAGCTTCCTTTTATTTCTTTAAACTGATCATTTGTCATTTGAATCATGCCACTTTTGCAGACAGTAGAGAATTAGAACACCTCCATTTATACACATATTTCCTTTACTTCATTGTTGGAAAAGCTGGAGGAAATGCCCATCTCTTTCTCTTTGTTCATGTTCAATGCTAATCAAACTAGTCCTGCTTTAGCACTAGCATAGGTGTTCTCTCCCTCTTCCTTTTGAAAGTAGAAATACAATGACCAATGTGAGCCCTGTCATACAGCATGCAATAAATAAATAAATAAAATACAATGACCATAAAACAGTGGTTCGCTTGTGCTACCTTGGCACCAGTTCCCCGTGCGGCACCTGCAGCTCTAACATCCGATGTGCACAGGAGCGTGCAGGGTTCAGCCCTCAATTCCAAATCCCAATAGCACAGTCTTGACAATGGAACATTGCTGAAAGGGCCTTGGGTTCATAGCTCCTGTGTGTCCTGGGGAGAGGCAGCTTATTTTCCAGAATTTCCTCATTATTTAGAAGATGAATGAAACACAAGTGCAGAGTGTCTTCTCTAAGACACTAAATTAACAGATTTCATCATAATATTAAGCCCTGAAAAAGTTTTCTCATCCCATTTTAGAGATATGCCAGAAAGTGTACTTCTACCAGTGGTTGCAGCAACAGCTAATGATCAGACTGTGTAAAAGTAATACAGTGTATGAAACAGTGTATAGCTTTTTGTTGTTTAAGAAATAAAGGCATGCATATATACTTCCATAGTACAAACTTGTTAGCCAATTGATAATCAGTTCCAGGCTGAATGCTGAATGAATTCCCGGTATTCCCATTCAGATTAGAAGTCTGAATAAAAATTACAAAATTCCTTTCCAGATGCAAGAAAGTCTTAATAATTCCATCATCAAGCTTTGAGTTTGATAATTTGACACATTTATGTATTCCCTTTGAAGACAAAGCATTCTTTTAGAACCCCAAGTTTTTGAAGGGTTTACTTAATATAGGTTGACACAACTTGGGTGGATTGAGCAATGTTTTAGTTTGCTAGCTGCCAGAATGCAACACACCAGAGATGGATTGGATTTTAATAAAAGGGGATTTATTTTGTTAGTTCTTCAGAGGAAAGGCAGCTAACTTTCAACTGAGGTTCTTTCTTATGTGGGAAGGCACATGATGATCTCTGCTGGCCAGAAAGTTGTCTGGGTTCCAACAACTTTCCCCGGGGTGATCCCTTTCTGCATTTCCAAAGGCCAGGGCTGAGCTGCGAGTGCGGAGATGAGGTATGCTGAGCTGCATGGGCTGTGCGACATTGAGCTCTCTCACTTAAGCACCAGCCAATTAAGTCAAACATCATTCATTGCAGCAGGCACACCTCCTAGCCGACTGCAGATGTAATCAGGAACAGATGAGGTGCACGTACTATTGGCTCATGTCCACGGCAACAGAACTAGGCATGTTTACCTGGCCAAGTTGACAACTGAATCTGACTACCACAAGCAAACAATAATTTTGCACCAAACCAGTAGGCAACAGGTACTGGAGAGAAAAGAGCAGGGTTTTGGACAGCAGATTGGACCAGCACATGTTGGAGCTACTGGGGAAGGTACAATCTCATCGAATTCACCTTCTTGAGACTGCCCCTTCAGGCCACATCTAGGACTTTTACCTAGAAATAAGATTCTTTTACAGTGGGTTGGTGAAGCATGCGCAGAGACTCTTCTCTTTGTGTCCCCAAATCATGAACAGGTTAAGATTCACTAAGTTTAGTTACATATGCCCATATTCATTTTCCAATTGTTTTTAACATATACTCATAAATATATTATTGCATGTGAGTACTACTGTAATAACATACACACTATTTTTATTGTGCTTGTTTTTCCTTTGATTTTGCTTGATCCCTCACCCCCTTTCTGCCTTTCCATCTCAACACAAACCTGAATAATTCATGTCAACAATCTACTCTATCTATTACCTAGCTACCTATCTATTACCTATTTTTCATATGTCTATCAATCTTCCTGTCAGTGTGCCTAGTTATATCCTTCTACATATTTCCAAAAGCATAAACTCATTGCTCATTGCTTTGTTTTTCAAGATGGGATTATATTGGATAAACTTTTCTGCAACTTGCTTTAATGGCTACATGGTATTCAGTATGTCTGTAATGACTATAGCAAGACTTAATTAGAAAATCGCCAGTCGATGGACTTTCAGTGTATTTCTATTTTTCCCTAAAAAAAGCCCCACATTGATTTAAAAAGAATTGTATTATGTATATTATGACATATTTGCTTTTTTGTTATGTGGAGTATACTCTCAAAAGCAGAATTACAGAGTCAAACACAGTATTGATTTTTTTTATTTTCAGGGAAGTTGCTAGATTATCATCTAAAAACTGTAATAATTCATATTTCTGTGAAATGCATGCACTCCTGATACTAGCATGGATTACAGAATTTTAAAATGTTGTTATTCTTCTTTAAAGTGTAAAGAGACATTACTGATACATTGATTTTCAATACCCCAAGTACTAGTGATTTTGAGTATTTTCTAATTTATTTGTCAATTGGTTATGTTCTATAGTTTTTGGCTTCTCCATTTGTTCTATTTTGTTTTCTGTATTATTTTGTAAATTTGTGAAAGCTTTTTGGATATTATCTATGCTAATCTGTGTCCCATTTTAAACAGAAAAAAAAATTTTTGGTTGACTCTTAATTACAGTATTATTTGACTTTAAACAGTTTTCAATTTTTATGAATTCAAATATATCTACATTTTAAAAAGCCTTCTGAATTGCATATTGAAATTAAAAGCTGCTTCTTCACTCCAGATGATATTTACAATAACATACTATTTTTTAATATTTTAAACTTTTAATTATATTTCCAAAATTTATTTTTGTGTGGAAAAATAGAATGCAAAGTTACTTTTATACAGATTGATAGCAAGTTGTTCTGGCTATCATCTTTTCTCACTGAATAAAAATACCCCCTTTGTTTTTAATTTTCAATTCTCTATTCTCTTTCATTGATCCATTTAGTTATCCTGTACAAATAATATGCTGATTTGCAGCGGTGGCTTAATAGAGTATTCTGTTTATACTAAAGCAAGTTCTCCTTTCCTGGGGGTCCTTTTTAGTACTTCCATGTTTATGTTGAGGCAATCATGCTTCTGTATAAATAAAAAATCAGATTACTATTTCCAATGCTAAGCCACAATGTTAAAGTGCTAATTTAGCTGAATTTATGTATTAATCTTGTTAAAATTGCCATTAAATTTAGTTAAGCCTTAACCTGAAGAGTAAAATGTCTCTTTTTTTGGCTCAGAACTTGATTTATATCCACAATTTTTTACATCGAATGCTTCATTGTAAGAACTTGCCCCTTAAGATTATTTCTAAGTAATATTTCAGTTGTTGGGTAATGAAGAACTTTCTCTGTTTCTCTTACTGAGAGTTTACTTGAAAATATATTAGCTATTGATATTTACTTATTTATTAACTTACTTCCTTTCAGAATGAAGAACTCCCTTTAGCATTGCTTATAGGGCAGGTTTAGTGGTGATGAATTCCCTCAGCTCTTGTTGATCTGGGGATATCTTAATCTCTTCCTCATTTTGGAAATAGCAGCTTCACTGGCCATAAAATTCTTGGTTGGGATTTTTTTCAACATTTTGGATATTTCATCCTATTGCCTTCTTGACTTCCTGATTCCTGTTGAGAAATCGGAACTTAAACATCTTGGGATTCCCTCATACATAACACATTGCTTTTCTCTTGCAGCACTCAGAGCCCTTTCCTTGTCCTTGATGGTCAATGGTTTGACAATTATTAGACTGAGCTTGATTCTTTTATAGTTTATCCAGTTTAGCAGTTCATTGGGCTTCTTGAGCGTGCATATTTGGGTCTTTTGTTAAATGTGGGAAATTTTTATTATTTCTTTGCAAATTTATACTCCCTTTTTCTCTATTTCTTCTTCTTCTCCTTGAACTCACATAATGTGTATAGTGGTTTCACATTTGATGGTGCCCCACCACTCTCTTAGGCTCTGTTCATTTTTTTCATTATTTTTATCCTTCCTGCTCCATAGTATGAGTCTTCTCAATTATCTGAACTTTGAGTTCACTTATTCTTTTTTCTGCCAACACCAATGTGCTGTTTGAAACTCATTAGGGAGTTTTTCATTTAATTATTATGGTCTTCAACTTCAGTATTTTGGTTTGGCTCCATTTTAAAATTTCTCTCTCTTTACTGAAATTCTCATATTGCTTGTGCTTCATTTTCTTGATGCTTCACAGTTCTTTTTCTGAATTTTCCTTTATCTTCTTAAGCTTAATGAAGATAATTAAAAAAGTCTCCCCCTGGTATGATGGAAGTCTGGTGTTCTTCATTGTTGGTTTAAAAATAATCATCTTGTCCTTGGCTGAGTCATTGTTTGCTGTTTCTTAGTTTATCTTGTAATCTTTTGTTGCATACTGAATGATATGATATTTTAATGTGTTAACTATGGGATTTAGTACCTGAGCTGTCAGTTCCTTAAGTTTGTATGTTGTTAGAGATATGGCAGAGACATATATAACATCCTACATACTAAACAAATTAACTGTTTTAAGCCTCATAGAACCAGTTTGTGGTATGCCAAATATATGTGTGTGAAATACCTGGCCACCAATATGAAAACCTATTCTTAGCCTTCGAATGCCAGCTGAGTTTCATGTGCTCAGAAGAGAAGTATAACAAAAAGGTTTAGAACAGGAATTTTGTGCTGTTATTATCCATTTCTCTTCAGGGGAAACATAGAGGAGAATTGAATGGGAGGGGAGGGAAAGGAGAACTAACATACATTCTCAGATTCTAGGTCAGAAGACAGACACTATTATTTTTAATGGTTTTGATATGACAAGTGTTTTGTATAGCATCTCTTGTTCTAGCCTATGGGTACGTTCTATTATTATAATACCTATTTTTTTAAGAATCAGCTGAGGCTTTTGAAGTTAATTCATTTCCCCGACTCTACAACTGGTAAGAAGTGCAGCAAGAATTTGAACCAAGATCTACAAGATTCAAAGTACTGAGCAGTTTTCTCTAGGCCATGGTGCATTTGTATGAGTGTGTACCTGCATGTGCATGTATGTGAGCCCATGTAGGAAGAATTAAAGACACTATTTAACCCCTAAAGGAAAGTGTTAAGCAGGAATGTGATTAGAATGCTTTGAATTAATTTTCCTATTTGTTCACGGTCCACAGATTCCTTACCTTGGGTTGCTCCCTCTGAAATTTTGGGATGCTTTAAAGCATGAATGTGTGAATAATATTAAAAATGACTGTGGACAGGGTAGAAAATAGGTTCTTGGCATTGATAAACTCTATGAAGTCTATTCTATTTGTTAAAATAAGTAAATATTAAACTTATTTGGACTTAATGGAAAATAGTCGTAATCTGAAAACTAAGAAAAATCTTACACTTTCTGCCATAATGCTCTCTTTCCCCTTCACCTCTAATTTCAGTTCTCTGAAATTCTCTGCACACATCATATCCCACTGTTTTTTCCCACATGCGCAATGTGAAAAAAAGCCAGAATACTCATATTTACTGAGCACCCCTGTACCCCCAGGCTTTGATCATGCTCTGCCCTCTATACAAGGTGACCTTTCCTGCCCCCATTCTTCATGGCATTTTCTGTTGATGCTTAATTTGGTTATTTTCATGGCTTTAGAACTGTACATTTGTAAACCCTTAAATCCTCATTTGTATTAGTTTGTTAAGCTGGTCTCCATGTTCTGGCTTGCTTAGCATCTCACGGGAAGGCACATGACAATGTCTGCTGGGCTCCAAGCATAGCCAAACTGCCATGTCTCTGTTCTCAGAAGCAACTGTTCCCCAAGGGTCTGTACCTGCTCTGCCCTTGGCTCCAAAGTGCATCTGTGGTCTGTCCAAAATGTTTCTTCTTTAAAAGGATTCCGATAAACTAATCAAACCCACTTTGATTGGGTGGAGCCCAATCTCTATCTAATTAAAAGGCCCCGCCCATAACTGGGCGTGTCACATCCTCATGAAGATAATCTAATAAAAAGTTTCCACCTACAGTATTGAATCAGGATTATGAAATGGCTGTTACCACAGGATTGGGTCAAGATTCAAACATGACTATTCTGGGGTACATAATAGATTCAAATAGACACACTATTGTAAAAACCAACCTATTCCTGGTATATTGCACTTTCGCAGGTTTGGCAAACCAAGATAGATTTTAGTAATAGAAAAGTTGGTGCTGTGAGATTCAAATAACAAAAGTGTTGAAATGCCTTAACAAATGAGTAAGTGGAAGATTCTGGAAGAATTATGAGGAGCTTGATAGAAGGGATTATTGGTACAAATATGGATGCTCAATGTACCTCTGATGAGACCTTACATAGAAGTGATAAAAGTATTGTTGCAACCTGGAAGAAAGGCGACCCTTGTTTTAAAGTGGCAGAGAATTTGGCAAAATTGAGTCATGGTGTTTGGTGGAAGTGAGAATTTGAAAGCAACAAGATGGGATATTTATGTGAGGAAATTTCCAAACTAAATGTGGAATATGCAACTTGGCTTCTCCTTGCAGATTATGGTAATATGAGAGAGGAAAGGGATAAGCTGGGAACTGAACTCTTGGGTACAAAGAAATAAAAAATTGATGACTTGGAAAATTCCGAGTTTCAGGAAAGTGAGCCCCCAGAGAATATTGCCCTATGTGAAGGGTTAATCAGTCATCCATTCCCAATCAAGTCAGGCTTGGAGATGGAGTTATCCAGAAAGGATTTGTGGAAAGTCCTATTGTCTGATAGTTGGGACCACTTCATGCTGCATGTGAAACTGACAAGTTTATTGTGAAATTTGTTTAAAGAGAAGCACTGACAGCCTGGACTAAAGGGGACAGAAAAGGGACAGATTGAAGGAAAAATAGCATCAAAGGTATGGCAGCTAAGGTTTGCAGCCAAGAAATCCCAGTCCAGGAGAGAAGACCCACCCAAGCATGTGGAGAGGGTGAGTTTGCCCCAGAGTTTGTAGTGGTGAACCATTAATCAGGAAGGATGTTACTGCCCAAGGACTCTCAGATGCCTGGGGAATTGAGGAGAGTGTGGTTCCCCCATTTTTCAGGAAGATTGTTGCTGCCCCAGGCCTCAGAGAAGTTGGAGCACATTCCCAAGGGACTGGGGAGAGGCTGGCCATGACCCCATTGTTCAGAGATGGCAGAGATTCCGGGTGCCACCCCAATCATTGAAGAGAGTTGATCAGAGAACAAGATGGTCTCCCCAAGCTTGGAGATATTGGAACCCTCACCCCAATGTTTGGTGAGCAGGACTGCTCCATTAGCCCTTGGAAAGGGTGGGACTGCCACTCTCTCAAGCCCCGAGGATAAAAATATCATTCTATAGGTGACTTTCAGACCGGGAAATCTAATGGAGTTTGCCCTACAGGTTTTGGGAGCTGTTTGGGTCTGTAACCCACTTTCCTTCCAATTTCTCCTTATGGAAATGGGAACATTTATCCTATGATTGTTCCTGCTTTGCATTTTGGAAGCAGACAACTTGTTCTAAGTTTCACAGGTCCATAGCCAGAGAAGAATTTTGCCTTAGGATAGGCCATGCCTGACACTGATTTTTATAAGACTTTGTACTTAATATTTTTACTGAAATGATTTAAGGATTTTGCAATATTGTGATGGAATGGATATATTTTGCATATGGAAAGCACATGTCTTTTGAGGGCCCAGAGGGTAGAACATGGTAGTTTGGAGCTGCTGTGTACCCCAGAAAAGGCCCTGAAGTTTTTAAAAATAATTTTTTGTAGAGAAGTTGTGGGATTACAGAATTTTCATGCATAAAGTACAGTATTCCCATGTACCACCCCACCACCACCATTTGCATTGGTGTGCAAAATTTGTTCTAATGGATGATAATGCTTTTTTTTTAATTTTACTATTTTTAACACTAGTTGTATTTATTACAATCAATACAAGATTATTAAAGTTCTACCATAATTATTGTCCATAGTTTACATAAGGGTATTTTCCCCCATATTCCCTACCTATTTTTTTTCATGCATGTCTTTATTTTATCACTCATCTACCCATACATCGGATAAAGGAAGTGTCCATCACGTGGTTTTTACAATCACATGGTCACATGAGAAAAGCTATATAATTATATAATCATTATCAAAGATAAAAGTTACTGGATTATAGTTCAACAATTTCAGGTATTTCCTTCTGGCTATTTTGATACATTAGAAACTAAAAAGAAATATATATATATATTGAGTTATTAGTGATAATCATTTGTTAGACATTAACTTCTCAGTTATACCTCCTCCCTCTCATTTGATTATTCTCTAACTCTTCAAGGATATCTGGGTAATGACCATTTATCTTTTCAAACTGGAAAAGGGGTATTGGCTTTATGGGGTAGAGGAATGAAACTGGTTGGTGTTCTTGGAGAGACTGGTGCCTCTGGGTTTCAGGGCTGATCTGGCACAAAAACAGTCTGGAAGCCTTAAGTTTCTGAAAAAATAAGCTTACTAAGTAAAAGACTTATGGATCTTAGATAAAGTCCATGGTATTCTTTAGCATTTTCAGGAATACTGTTGGTTGGAGCTTGGCATATTCTGGCAACTTGCAATATCTCTGGCTGAAGCCTGTATAAAACTAATCTGCAGAATGAGACCTATCAACTCTATTTAAAATCTCTAAGCCACTGAAACTTTATTTTCTTTCCTTCTTTTTCCTCAAGAAGACATTCTCAGTTCCATGACACCAGGGCCAGGCACATCACTGGGAGTCAAGTCCCACATTGCAGTGGAGACATACCCCTGGGAGTCATATATCACATAGAGGGGAGGGAGATGAGTTCAGAGTTGGCTGAGAGAGAGAGGTCACATC
This sequence comes from Myrmecophaga tridactyla, assembly GCA_004026745.1. NCBI lineage: Eukaryota > Metazoa > Chordata > Mammalia > Pilosa > Myrmecophagidae > Myrmecophaga > Myrmecophaga tridactyla. The sequence continues at coordinate 11,565 of PVIY010009067.1, forward strand.
TGAGCAACAAAAGAGGTTCCCTGGGGGTGACTCTTAGGCATAATTATAAAAAGACTTAGTTTTGCCATTGCAGAGGTTAGTTTCCACCACTATTTGCCCTTCCATTCATCAGTCTGTGTACCCTGGGCTGTCTCCATTCATTGGCAATCATACACACCACCATAAACACCAGTGTGGAAATGTATATTCATGTCCCTGCTATCAGTTATTCCAAGTATCTACCTAATAATGCATTTGCAGGGTCATAAGGCAGCCCTACACTTAGCCTCCTGTGGAACAATCACAATCCGCCAGAGGGGCTGCACCATGCTACTTGGATACTCACAGTGAATAAGTACATCTCTCTCTCTCCACATTTTCTTCACCACTTATATCTTTCTATGTTTATTTTAAAATAAACATATTTTAGCCATATGTCATATAGTCAGTCTTAAATAAACATCATTGGTGTCTGGTATAATACATCGTCATGCCTTCACCACCACAGTCTATATGTGGACATTTCCATCTCTTCTACAAAGAAGAAAAGAAAGAAAAAAAAGGAGAAAGAAAAGAAAAACACAAATCCCGTACCCCTCCCTTATATCCCCCTTTTATTGACATTTAGTTTTAGTATACTGCCTTTGTTATGCTTAGAGAAAGAATATTACAATGTTACTGTTAACTATGGTGCCTAGTTTGGATTAATTATATTTTTTCCATATACCATCCCATTTTTAACACGTTGCAATGTTGACATTCATTTGATGCCTCTCGTGTAAAAGCGTTCTTATATTTGTACATTTAATCACCCTCATTGTCTACTCTAGGTCACGCTCTGTTATATAATCCCTGTTTTTATTCTCCATCTTTTCTTCTGGTGTTAAACCTGTCCCCAGCCTTCCTCCTTCAACCACACACGTGACTTTGCTCATTATACTTACAATATTGTGCTACCATCACACGTTATTGTGTTATCCATTTCTGAACCTTCACAATCAGTCTTGTTAAACCTTCTATGCTTCGTCAGCATCAAATGTTCAATCTCTACCCTCTTTCTATCTCCTGATAGCCTGTGATCTCAACGTTATCTCTCAGAGTTTGCTTATTATAGTTAATTCACATTAGTGTGAACATACAATATTTGTCTTCTGTTTCTGGGTAATTTAGCTCATCATAATGCCCTCAAGTCCCACCCACATTGTTTTATGCATTATAACTTTATCCCACATTAAAGCTGTGTAATATTCCGTTGCATGTATATACCACAGTTTGTTTATATACTCATCAGTTGATGCAGATTTGGGCTGTTTCCATTTCCTGGCAAACATGAATAATGCCTCTATAAATATCAGTGGGAAAATGTGTACTCATTTCACTGCTTTCAGTTCTACAAGTATATACCTAGTAATGGAATTGCTGAATCATATGGCAATTCTATACTTAGCTTCCTGAGGAAAGGCAAAGCTGCCTTCGAGAATGGCTGTACCTTTCTACATTCCCAAGAGTTAATAAGTGTACCTATTTAGAGGATATGTTTTCTGTTTTTTGATAATGTCTATTTTAACAGGTATGAGATGATTTTATTGTAGTTTTGATTTGCATTTCCCTCATAGCCTTTGAGACATTTGTATTTCTTCTTTGGAAAAGTGTTTCTCCATGTCTTTTGCCTATTTTTAAATTAGTTGTTTGACTTTTTGATGTTGAGTTGTAGGATTTCATCATACAGTCTGGATATTAAACCATTACTGATATATGATTTCCAAATGTGGTCTCTCATTAAGTAGGCTTCCTTTTTTAACTTTTTCATGGTATAATATAACATACATACAAAGCAAAAAAAGAAAAAAAAGCAATAATTTTCAAAGTACTCTTCAACATGTAGTTACAGGAAAAATCCCAATTTGTCCCATGGGCCATTATACCATCATCTCAGATTTTTCCTTCTAGCTGCTCCAGAACATTGGAGGCTAGAAAGAATATATATATTTATCATCACTTTTTTCTTTTTTGTGAAATATAATATATATACTAAAAAACAATAAAATTTAAAGCACAGCATAGCAATTAGTTGTAGAACAGATTTCAGAGTTTGGATGGGTTACAATTCCACAGTTTTAGGTTTTTACTCCTAGCTGCTATAAGATACTGGAGACTAAAGGAAATATTAAAATGATTCAGCCATCATATTCGTTTGTTAAACCCTATCTTCTCTGTATAATAGCTCCATCATTACTTTGATCTTTCTATCCTACTCTTTAGTGGTATTTGGGCAATGGCCACTCTAAATTTTTCAATGTGAAAGGAGCTGTCAATAATGTGAGGTAGAAAGATGGAGCTAACTGAAGTTCTGGAGAGGCTGGGCCCTCTAGATTTCAAAACTTATCTGATCCAGGGATCCATCTGGAAGTTCTAAGTTTTTGGAAAGTTACCCTAGTGCATGGAACTTTGCAGAATCATATATATCGCCTTAAGTGTTCTTTAAGATTGGCTGGAATGGTTTTGGTTGGGAGGATTTGTCAAGTTATGATAGGTAGCAATGTGTTACTGAAGCTTGTATAAGAGTGACCTTCAGAGTAGTCTCTTGACTCTATTTGAACTTTCACTTCTTTTCCCCCTTTTGGTTATGATGGAATTGTTGATCCTATGGTGCCAGGGCCAGACTCAGCCCTGGGAGTCATCTCCTATGCCGCCTGGGAGACTTTCACCCCTGGATATCATATCCTACATAGGGGAGAGGGCAATGATTTCAATTTCAGAGTTGAGCTTATAGAGAGTGAGGCCACATTTGAGCAACAAAAATAGGTCCTCAAGAAGTAACTCTTAGGTATATCTATAGGTAGGCTAAGTTTCTCTGCTACCTACATAAGCTTCACAAGAGTAAGCCTCAAGATTAAGGGCTTGGCCTACTGATTTGGGTTTCTCTAATGTTTCACACAGTATCAGGGAATTCCCTGATGGTAAAGTTTAATAGATCCATTTTTTTCCTACCATCCATCAAGGGACTTTGACAATACTTTCTGATTATCTGCTTAATATATTCTAGGGTGTATCCAGGCCTTACATTAAGTTATACAGGATTAAAAGCCCTCATTTTATTCTGGGTTCCCTGTGTTTCAATTGTTCAAATGAGCTATCCAGGCAGGTTGAGTTAGATTATGCATTACAGAAATTTATGTTCTGGACAAAATATACTTTCTTTCTTTGGTCTCAAAGAGTAGGTGTAATTCTAAAATACAGACAATGTCTTCCTTACCCCAGTGTTCTGAATTACTTTAATCCCAACCTAATCAGCTTCCTTCTTATCTCTGAATACTTACCAGGTTATAGAAATATAAGACAGCCTCTCAAAATCCAGAAAGAATAATTACCGCTTTGAACTAAATGTGTCTGATATAAAAGCTTACAATCTAAGCCCTAGCTTTCTCCTTTTCTAAAGGAAACCATACAAAAATCATTCTTACATTTCTAGTCGCAAATATCCCACAGGTTCATTTACTTCATTGCACACCTCACCAGTTGAACTCAATCCATCCTATTCTGCCATTTTTCCAGAACTCTCCAAGTAGGCTTTCTTTCAACTTTCTTGACAAAGTACTGTGGCATGCAAAAATATTCAAATTTGAGGAGATCCTTTGTATGTATTTCTTCTTTCACTGCTTGTGCTTCGGGTGTAGGGTCTTGGAAACCACCTCCTACCATAAGATCCCTACAATATTTCCCTAGATCTTCTTTTAAAACTTTTATGGCCTTGGCTTTAATGATTAGGTGTTTGATCCATTTTGAGTTAATTTCTAGATAACTGTAAAGTAAGGGTCTCTTTCATTCTTTTGGATATGGCTATCCAATTCCCCAAGTACCATTTGTTGAAAAAAAAAAAGACTGCTCTGTTCCAATTGAGTGGATTCTGCCACTTTATAAAACATAAATTGCCCATAGATGAGAGGGCCTATTTCTGAACACTCAATTTGGTTAGATTGGTCAGTATATCTGTCTTTATGTCATTACTATGCTGTTTTGACCACTGTAGCTTTGTAATATGCTTTAAAGTTAGGTAGTGTGAGAACCTCCCACTTCATTCCTCTTTTTCAAGATATTTTTAGTTACTAGGGCACCCTGCCCTTCCAAGTAAGTTTGATTACTGTTTTTTCTATTTCTACAATGTAAGTTGTTGGTATTTTAATTGTTATTGGAATCTATAAGTTAATTTGTGTAGAACTAACATCATAACTATATTTGGTCTTCCAAGCCATGAAGATGGTATGTTCTTCCATTTATTTAGGTCTTCCTTGATTTCTTTTAGCAATGTTTTGGAGTTTCTGTGTATAGGTCTTTTATGTCCTTTGTTAATTGTATTCCTAAGTATTTGATTTTTCCAGATGCTATTTTGAATGTAATTTTTTTATTGATTTCCTCTTCAGATTGCTCATTACTGTGTATATAGACAGTACTGAATTTTGAGTATTGACCTTGTATCCTGCCACTTTTGCTATACTTGTTTATGAACTCTAATAGCTTTGCTGTAGATTTTTTTTTTTTGGATTTTTTACATATAGAATCATGTCCTTTGCAAATAGTGAAAGTTTTACTTCTTTCTTTCCAATTTGGATGTCTTTTACTTATTTTTCTGGTAGAAAAGACCATGTTCTTTTAATCCATTTTGTGTGTGCAGACCTATGGTGGGGACCTTTTGGCTAGGTTGTTTCAATTGAGATGTGATCCACCCAGTTCTATGTGGGTCTTAATCTTTTACTGGAACACTTTATGAGAGGATAAAAGGCAGAAGCACGAAGAGAGAATTTTGAGATGGTATGTTCTTCCATTTATTTAGGTCTTCCTTGACCTAACATCTGGAGATGTTAGAAGACTCACAGATGCTCAGAGAGAAAGCCACTAAAATCAGAAGCCAAAAGCAATAAAATTCAGGAGTAAGGGACAACCAGATGTCAGCCATATAGTTCCTCATGTGACAGAGGCAACCTGGATGCCAGCAGCCTTTCCTCAGAGAAGATATATTTCTCTTGATGCCATAATATGGACATTTCCATGGGCTTAGAGCAGTAGATTTGTAAACCAATAAATCCCCATTGTAAAAGCCAACCCACTCCCAGTATGTTGCATTCCAGCAGTTTTAGCATACTGAAACCCTCTGTATATCTAGATTCACACCAGGTAACTCATTCTAGACTTGAGCTACTTATATCTTGTAAACTCTACCACAGTTCACTGGCAATTCCACAACACTGACATTTAAGGAAATATTACATGATTTTGGAAATTTAGGGGAAAACTAAGAACTAGAATATATGATTGGACCTATAACGAATAAAGAGATTGAGTTAGTAATCCAAAATCTCCACAAAGAAAACTCAAGGACAAGGTGGCTTCTTTGTGAATACTAGTAAAGAATATTTGAAGAAATAATGATTGAGACTTTCTCAAATTGATGTAAAACATTCTATGCATTTAATAAATCCAATAAATTCTAGTTGAATAAATTAAGAGAGGTTCATCACGAGATACATCATAACCCAACTGCTGAAAGACAAAGACAAAGAGAAACTGAGAAATTTTCTATACTGAAAACAGTCATAGAAAATAGTTCTTCAAATAGAAGGGAAATGCAAGGGATGCAGAATAGCCAAAATAATCCTGGAAAAGAATCAAAATGGTGGAAGTCATCCTTCTTGATCTCAAAAGTTACCACAAACCTACAGTAATTAAGACAGGGTTGTTGGCATAGGTTAGACATTTAGGTCAATGGAATAGTATAGAGACTCTAGAAAAAAACTTTTTCATTATGGTTAATTGATTTCCTACAAAGATGCCAAGAAAAGTCAATAAGGAAAAGTTAGGCTTTTCGGTAAATAGCCCTAGGGCAACTGGATATCCACACACCAAAGAATGATGTGGACCAGTATCTCACCTGAATGTGTAGGAGCTATTTAAAAACAAATGTAAACTTATTTAAACACAAAAAAGCAAACAATCAAAACCTTTTAAGAATTTCAGATTTCTTCTCGAAAATGTGAAGAGCTTGAAAGTCATTATTCCCATCCTCATAACAAGAAAATTGCTAAACAAACTGAAAATTAACAACTTTCTTTAGATCCATCAGAGAAATGAGGTCACTGGGTGTGCTGGTTTGAAAGTTTGTATGTCCCCTAGAAAAGGCATGTTTTAATCTAAATCCCATTTCATAAAGGCGAATAATCCCTATTCAGTACTGTATGTAATTAGGTCATCTCCCTGCAGATGTAACCCAATCAAGAGTGGTTGTTAAGATGGATTAGGGGAGATGTGTCTCCACCCATTTGGGTAGGTCTTGATTAGTTTCTGAAGTCCTATAAAAGAGGAAACACTTGGAGATGAAAGAGATTCAGAGAGAGCAAAGCAGAACGGCAGAGCCACGAGAAGCAGAGTCCACCACCAGCGACCTTTGGAGATGAAGAAGGAAAATGCCTCCCGCGGAGCTTCATGAAACAGGAAGCCAGGAGAAAAAGCTAGCAGATGATGCCGTGTTCACCATGTGCCCTTCCAAATGAGAAACTCTGACTGTGTTCACCATGTGCCTTCTCACTTGAGAGAGAGAAACCCTGACCTTCATTGGCCTTTCTGAACCAAAGTATCTTTCCCTGGATAGCTTTGATGGGGCATTTCTATAGACTTACTTTAACTGGGACATTTTCTCGGCCTTAAGACTGTAAACTAGCAACTTATTAAATTCCCGTTTTTAAGAGCCATTCCATTTCTGGTATATTGCATTCCAGCAGCTAGCAAACTGGAACACTGGGCAAACCAATGATTGCAAAACTGGAAAGATAAACATGTGTAAAAAAATCACAGCTTATTTGGAGCAGGAGGAGCTGGAACCATGCGCTCATGGGAAAATTCAGGCTTTAATTGACAAGCCACTGGAGGGTAAATGTAAATACCTGAAGAGTTCAAAAGCCCCGAGGCACAGTCTAAGGTGTCCCCACACTTTCAAGAGTTTTACCTCCATGGGCCCCAACAGGTTCAATAGTGAACACGGGCGAAAAATCCTCTTTTGCACAAGTTGGAGAGGGGAAAGGTAACAATTTGAAATATGCCCAGAATAGAAATAATCAATCTGAAATAATCCCAGAAAACTCTTTTCTCCATGTTCCCTTAAGGGAAACTACTTTACCAAACCTAACTAACTTGGGAGAAAGAAAATGCTCAATTCCAATTGAGTACTATCTCACTGAAGTGGGAGAGGGTAAGCTGAAATGCACTCTCAAATATCAGAACCCAGGACCTTGGGTCCATTAAAAGTCTGAGAACCCCTCCCCATCATTGTCCCACCACATCGATCCTGTGCAATATGAGAGGATTACAGATGAGGTAACAGCAAGGCCTAGACTCTAAAAGGCAGTTAAGAGTTTCTAGGGAAAATCAAAGGCAGTGGGCAGACAAAAGCAAAGAAAATTGAGGACATGAAATTCTCAAATCCCTATAGCTATCAAAACAGTAAACACAGAATCCTTGACAGATAAACATAAACCTTAAACTAAATGTCTGATTACTTCAGATTTTTTACCCAAGACAGCACACCGAGCATGCAACAAAAATTACAAAGCATGCTAAAAGTAAATAAATAAATAAATAAAAGTCTGAAGAGGCAAAGCAAGAAATAGGGTCATTAAATTAAATTAAAACTATCTCAGGCAAACAAAAACTGAGGAAATCTGTGGCCAGTAGGAAATCTATTTACACATTGGTATGTTTTTCTTCCTCACACAAAGTGCTTATGGTACATTTTTTAAAAATATGTATGCATTTCATAATAAGACTTCTACAAAAATTGAAGTAACATTTACAAGCAAAAATGCACAAATATTAGGCATGGCAAATTGTCAAATCAACAATTTGTAAGTTACACACAGGTCAGGAAATAGCATGTAACCAGCACTGCTGAGGCTTTCTAATGTCCTCTCCCAATCAACAATTCACCAGAGATAATCACTCTTCTGATTTCTAACACCATAGGTGAATTTTTTCCCAATTTTGAAGTGTATATAAATGAAATCCCATAATACTTATTTTTATAGCCTGGTTTCTTTGATTGAACAAAGCCTTTGAGAGATTTACTTATGTTGTGGCACAGTTCAGCAGCTCACTTCCACTGCTGTATAGTATCTCCTTAAATCAATAAATACAAAAGATCATATTTAATATAGAATAACAAAAATGAAGCTATTATCTAAGAAATAATTATTATCTTGGAAAAACAAAGATGCTATTTGAAGAGAAGCATCTCTCCTTCTCATCTTCCTCTTCCTTCACTTCATCACCATCATCATCACCAATTCCCTGAGACTTGGGAGAACTACTGAATCAATGAAGCAAGAATGAAATGGAATAAAGAGGACAACTCATAATGTTAAAAGAACATGAATTAAAGAAAAATCAATTAAGGCCGCAATGATAAAGTAAAGTAAATCTCCTCTCCAAATGTAGAGCAAAAGCACAGATCAGGGGAAAAAGGAGCAAGTATATGAAGAAATGGAACAGGGGAAAGAGAAGCTAGTATATGAAGAAGTAAGAGCATGAGTAATGAAGGTCCAGAATTGGAATTACTTGGGTGCTAGAAAGAGAAACAATTAGAAGCAGGAGGAGGGAATTATCAAACAAATATCTCCTATTTACCCTTCCACAAAACAGTGCTGACTCAAATCGAAAGGTGGAGCATTGCTAAGCGCGAACCTGCAGTGGAGATCTTACCTCTCACTCCCGTGGTGAAGGTGGAGATCATTCGGGGCAAGCAGGTGACTCTACAAGCTCTAGAGTGGGGACAGATTAAAAAGACTGAAGCAAAATGTCAATGTCAGAAACATAGTGGATGCCTTATCAGCAACTTCCCAAAACAGAAATAGAGTAATGGCTTTCCAATTTCTGAAATAACATGACTTCCAACTTAAATTCTGTATCCCAACTCTCAATTAAATGTGAGAGCATAATAAACACATTTTTAGTTATTCAAGATATCAAAAATTGCTTTGTGTACACTTTTTCTCAAGAAGCTTCCAGAGACTTTGTTCTACTAAAAGGAGAAATAAAGCCATAAAGACTTGGGATCTGAGAAACAGGAAATCAAACAAATTAGAGTTGAGGAGTCCATAGGCTGAGAGTCCTGCAGCAAGCCTAGAGAAAACTCCGTGGACACACCAGTTCACAGTGCTCTATGAAGGACTTCTGTCAGGGACTCCTCATATAGCAATGTGGTCTTTGTATTGTACACAACTTGGGGGAATGTGGGCTGAAGTAGACATAAATTATATAACCAAACTCATTATGTAAATAAGAAAAGTATTATCTCTGAAATGGCACTCCAAGTAGAGCAGCACATTCTACCTGAAAATGACTATTAATCATAGTATCTCATGTGTCTCAGCTATGATTGCAATTATCTAGTCATGACAACTTAAGCATGAATACTGATTCAATAAAAAGAGCAATATATTTGTATTAAGAAAACTGAGATGGGCAATAGGAAGCATACATGTATGTAGTGGGAAAAGAGGGTAAAAGAGAAATAAATCATGGTGCAGAATTTATAGATAATTCCCCAAACTGAAAAATTGGGAAAATCAAGAAATAGCAAGATAAACATACAACTGAGTGACATTAAGGATACACCCCAAAAGTTTAAGCAAAATAGTTGCCTCAGGGAATGGGCAAGTGTTTATATGTAATTGGTGGGCTGTTTTTCTTTTTTTTATTTTTAAAACAAGTACCTGTGGAACTATTGATTTTTGTTTTCTAACTTTTGAAATACATGTTTATATACTTTGGGTAAAATAAAAATATAAATGTTGCCTAAGTATAACATATTTTAAATGATCTAACTACTTTTATTTGCTATATAAAGAAATATACAAAAATAAGAAAATTGTTCATATTTCTGGGATTAGATTGCATCTTCTCTAAGTCTTCTGATTACTGTTGAGCTTTGTACGGAGAGATTGGTCAGAATAGAGAGCATATCCCCTCTTGAAGGGCTTCACTCCTGTTTGCAAGGAGGAAAGCCTCAGCCCCAACCCACAATAGTGGTGTCCCTTCCAGGAAATGGACAGCTTCTGTGGGTGTGTCCTCTTGATACCAGGTTTGGTGAAGGGGTAGCAACTATGAGGTACGAAAGAAGGCAGTCATGTGCAAAATACCAGTTTGTATCATAATTACACACAATCCAGTTGCTTTCTGGGTTTATTCTAAAATTACAAAATGCAAACACGTAGAGTGCACACAAGGCATTGGCTGCCTTTCCCATTGTAACTGCATTTTTCTTCTGCTAAAGAATATTGCAAATGGCTATATTTAAAAACCTGGGTATGGGACAGGATGGGTAAATCAAAAACTTGGGAAAAATTAGAAATAACAGATGCAAGAACTATTTGTAAAAATCATTTCATTTCATGAAAGCAGATATTTCTCTGAGTGAATGGCTCTTATATATCTTTGGCGGAGCTGTTGAAAAATTGGTGCCATAAGATCTTAGAACTAAGTGCAAATGCTTCAGGTCTGGCTGCTAGGATTTTTTATTTGGGAGCAAAATGGTCAGTCCTGAGCCATTGACTCCCCATACATATCAGAACAGGGCACTTGACCCCATGTGCAACCCCCAAAACAGTAAGCCCATCTGAAGCTTTAGCATGAGCAGCAGAGAAAATTGCTCTGATCTGATCATTTTGGTAGGTAGCATTTTTTTCCCTCTAGGCAGGAGAAATATTTCCTGTAAAAACAATGATGAAATAGTCTTCTTAATATCATCAAAAAGAATGATGAAATCAGATACATCCATTGAATATATGCATCTAAATGAAATACTATGGTTTTATTTTTGATGAAAGGATAAAAACTAATATATATCAACCTCTGGGAAGATGGTGGAACAGTATAGGTGGAACAATGGGAGAAGTTATGGATATATGACTGGGATGGCAGTTACAGGGTGCAAGTTACCAGAGAGGATCTACACACTACATAGAGAGGAAAAAAGTATAAGGATTGGGATACAGAGATCCGAGTGACAGGGCTCAGTTGTGATTCACTGAGGGCAGAGGCAGATTCACTGAGGGCAGAGGCAGCATGCAGAAAAGGGCAACTCCCCAAGGACTGGAGCACCCTTGCACTCCAGCCTACCCCAGAGCTAGCTTGGGAGATCTCCCCTCACAGCTCCACTATTGGGAGCTCCTGAAGGGAACCCAGAAGCCATTAGACTTACTTTCCCTGCAAACAGAAAACACAGGTTTTCCTTCCAACCATACCTGACCCCCGAGACAGGCTGCTGTGCAACTCTGATTATTTGACAGAGACTGGGGGAGCCTTTCCCCTAGAAGGAGGGGAGATACAGAGAGGAGCTGGTCTGACAATTGGCCAGCCCACTGAGGCTCAGAGACCTTAGGTATGCACAAGACAGAGAGGCAGGGATGAGGAAGTGAGTTGTACTATGCCAAGCTGCCAGGCATTTCTGGGTTGACCATGGCAGGGGCAGTTGAAATATCCGATCTCACCACCCAAGGTCACTCCAAGTGGGAACCTGGGGTTATGAGACACATCAGGCCCACAAGCAGAATCTCCACTGAAGTATATAGTGCTTACCCCTAGTCCTGGAGCTGGTAGCTTTCAGCCCACATTAGGACCAGTGGACCTGGCTGGAATTGTGCTGGGTCTCCACCCAGCTCACCTGCTGCTGCAGCTGGGGAAAGTTGGGCCTGAAAGGGCGGGGAGGCCCAAGAGTGTCATCTGCTGGGAAGAAGTGGGGAGTGCAGTCTGGCAAACTGGTTATCTGTCTAGCTTTAAACAGATCCTCAAGTAGAGTTGCAACCCCTGCCTGAGGTCTGGGCCTTGGTTTGGTGGGGAATTACTGACAAACCAAGTGTCCAAGGAGACCTTCAATGAAAACCCAAACAAACACAAAACTTTAGATGAGTGAAGGAAATCAACTTTCAAAATAACCTTTTCTTTGAGGTATTTTTTCAAGATAATCAAATGCCTTCAAGGCAATAGAAAATCACAAAACATTTAAAGAACAGGCAGCTATGGTCCAGCAAAATAACTGCATTAAAACACTGGAGGAGACACAGAATTTGGAACAATTAATCAAAGCTGTTCATATAAATTTCCAATTTCAACTCAATGAGTTGGATAATGACATAAAGAATATCAAGGAGACACTAGAAAAGCATAAAGATGAATTTGAAAGAATGGATAGTAAAATAGCAGATCTCACAAAAATGAAAGATATTGTACACCAAATTAAAAATATACAAGAGACACAACAAAGCAGATTTGAAGAGGCAGAAGAAAGAATAATCAGTCTAGAGGATAGCACAATTAAATTTGAATGCACAAAAGACCAAATGGCAAGAAGGATGGAGAAATTGGAATTGGGTCTCAGGGAAATGATGGATAGCATAAAGTGCACATAGATAAGCATAATCAGTCTCACAGAAGGAAGAGAGAATAGTAAAGGGCTAGGAAGATTATTTGAAGAGATAATAAGGGAACAATTCTCAATGCATATAAAAGTCATAAATATGCAAATAAAAGAATCCCAGTGAGCCCCAAATAGAATAAATCCAAATAATCTTACTCCAAGACACATACTAATCGGACTTTCAGGACTGAAAGTCCTGAAAACAGCATGAGAAAAGGGACTCACCACATACAAGAGAAATACATAAGACTGGGTTTAGAGCACTCAACAGGTACCATGAAGGTGAGAAGACAGTGATATGATATATTTAAGATCCTGAAAGAGAAAAACTTACAGACCAGAATTCTTTATACAACCAAGTTGTCCTTCAAAAGTGAGGGACAGGTTAAAATTTTCACAGACAAGCAAAGGCTGAGAGAATTTGTTAACAAGAACCCTGCCCTATGAGAAATACTAAAGGGAGTTCTATCACTGAAAACAAAAACTGGAGAAGGAGGTTTGGAGGAGGGCACAGAATTGAAGAGTATCAGTAAGGGTAACTTAAGGGATTAAAAAGAGTGTAGGATATATAGATGTGATGAATAGAAATGAAAGGACAAGATCATAGATTCAAGAACTGCTTTTACAATAACTGAATGTTAACAGACTAAACTCACCAAATAAAAGATGCAGATTGGCAGAATGGTTAAAAAAAAAAACATGATCCAATATATGCTGCTTACAAAAGACTCATCTTCGGTCCAAGGACACAAATAGATTGAAAATGAGATGATGGAAAATGATGTTCCATGCAAGCTGTAATCAAAAGAAAGCAGGAGTAGCTATACTAATATCAGACAAAATAGAATTTAAATATTAAAATTTCATAAGAGACTAGGAAGGACTTTGTATATTAATAAAAGGGCCAACTCACCAAGAAGAATTAATACTAAGAAATTTTTATGTTCCTAATCAAGGAGCTCCAAAGCACATGAGACAAATATTTGGAAAACTGAAGGTAGCAATAGACCTTTCAACAATAATAGTGGGAGATTTCAATACACCATTCTCTTTTGTAGATTGAACAACCAGACAGAGGATCAACAAGGAAATAAAGAACTATGTGATAAATGAAGACCTACCATACGTATATCTCAAAAACACAAGGATATACATTCTTCTCTAGTGTTCATGAAACGTTCTCTGTGATAGATCATATGTTCGGACACAAAACAGGTCTTTATAAATTTAAAAAGATTGAAATGATTCAAAGCACTTTCTCTGACCACAATGGAATTAAGCTAGAAATCAATAACCACCAAGGAACCAGAACTTTCACAAGTATATGAAGATTAAATGACACACACTTAAATAATCAGTAGTTCAAAGAAGAAATTTCTAGAGAAATTGGCAAATTTCTGGAGACAAGTGAAAATGAGGATACAACATATTAGAACTTTTAGAATGTGGCAAAGGCATTGCTGAGAGGGAAATTTATTGCCTTAAATTCCTATATTAAAAAACAAGAACAAGCTAAAAATGAGGACTTAACTGCTAATCTGGAGAATTTAGAGGAAGAACAGTAAGCCAACCCCAAAGCAAATAAAAGAAAAGAAATAATAAAGACTAAAGCAGAAATAAGCAAATTGGAGAAAAATAAAACAAGAGAAAGAATCAGTAAAACCTAAAATTGGTTCTTTAAGAAAATCAATAAAATCTTTGTCAGTCCAACTGACAAAGAACAAAAGAGAGAGGATGTGGTAAACAATATCAGAAATGTGTGTGTATGTGGAGGTGGGGGAGGTCATGACAGTGGACCATGGAGAAATTAAAAACAAATCACAAGAGGATATGAACAATTATACACCAATAAACTAGACAACATAAATGAAATTGACAAATTCCAAGAACAACCTACACTGACTGCAGAAGAAATAGACGAGTTCAACAAGCCACTAAGTGGAGAGATTCAATCTGTCACCAAAAAAATCTTCCTACAAAGAAAAGCCCAGGTCCAGATGGCTTCACAGGTGAATTTCATCAAACATTCCAGAAAGAACTAATACAAGTCCTGCTCAAATTTTCCAAAAAATTGAGGAAAAAGGAACACCACCTAACTAATTTTATGAAGCTAACATCATTCTAATACCAAAACTGGATAAAGATGATACAAGAAAGGAAAACTGCAGACCAATCTCCCTAATGAACAGAGAAGCAAAAATTCTCAAGAAAATACTGGCCAATTGAATCCAATGACACCTCAAGAGAATTATACACCATGACCAAGTGGGTTTATACCAAGAATGCAAGAATGGTTCAACACAAGAAAATCAAACAGCATAATACAGTATATTAAGAAATCAAAACAGACAAATCAATTGAAAATCTAGGTTCAGGGTGAAAAAGCATTTAAACAAATTCAGCCTCCTTTCCTGATAAAAACACTTCAAAATGTAGTCGAACCCTGAGCACAGAGACCTTACAGCCAGGGTGTAGTGCCTACCACCAGCCCCTGAGACAGGCTGCTATGGACACCTGTTTATTTGGCAGACACTTGGGGCCCCTCCCCCTGGGAGGAGGGGGAAATGCAGAGAGGAGCCAGTCTGACAACTGGCCAGAGGAAGAGACTGATTGGGTCCCAATACTACTCCCCTTTCCCTGAGGCCAGGAGACTTCAGTTGTGCATGGATGGACAGGTGGGGACTAGGAAGTAAGCCAAGCCATCCTGTGCTGGGCCATCATGATTTGGCAGGTTGGCTGTGGGCACGGACAGCTGACATACCCAGTTGCACAGCCTAAAGTCATTCTAAACATCAGCCAGGGGGCCACCATTCCAATTGGACACACAAGCTAAGTTGCACACTCCTCACCCTCTAGCCAGGGGTTGGCAGTTACTGAATGAGGTTGAATGTAAATGTAAGGGAATGGACAGAAGTGAAGGCAGTTGCATTAGTGGGTTTAAACGTAATATTGCCATATTGAAGGTGAACCAATTGAAAGGGGTTGCCTAGTGCCAGGTATGCTACCAATTAACACTACAATTACCAATAAGTACTTGCACGAACCTCTTCAAATGTATGAATCTCGTACAAAGAGTCAGTAATAGGAAGGTACAGGGGAGAAATTGTTGCATGCTATGGTCTATATTTAACAGGAAGGTATCAACGGTACTGCAGTAATACCAAGGTTAAATAATTGTGGGGGTGGATGACAAGAGTTGAGGGAAGGTTTAGATTTTCTACTTGGTGAGGGTGTATTGTTTATCTGTTATTTTTCTCTTTGGAGCAATGAAAATTGTCTGAAACTGACAGCGTTGACCGTTGTACAATGAAATGAGGATAATGTGAGATGTGGATTTTTTTAAATTTTGGATTTAATCCACGATGTCCAGTGGATGAATGTGGCCAAAAGGTACACTGACTGGGAAGTAGAAAGGTGAACTGTGGTGTATACATATGATGGAATATTGTGTGACTACAGAAAGGAAGGAAGTAGTGAGGCATGAAATGAGCTGAATAAACCTTGGGAATATTATGTTGTTCAAATAAGTCAGAAACAATAGAAAAAATATTGTACAGTCTCTTTTAGAAAATACCTATGAGAAAATTGGGACCTAGATTGTAAGCTGCTATAAGAGTCACATTTTGGTCCAGTGTTATTTCTAGATTTGGAGATGCTGTGCTATATACGTATAGCTTGGTATTTCCCTGGAACTTTGAGTACTTCTGTGTCACCTAAGACTCAGACTTGGAGTTCTACTGCTCTGAACGCATTGCCACATAGAACAACTGTTAAGGCTATTCTGGAAGCTAAACTTATAAGCAAGCTTAAACTAGATATTGCTATTTACCGTAGTTGGCCAACCCCCAACCAACATCATTCCTGTTAATCCAAAGACCACCTAAGGCACTCTCTGAGATTCTACAAAAGTTTCATGCACTAAGTTTACTTTCTAGAAATTTATTACTTCTAGATGGTTCCTAGGCCAGATAATTCCTGAAACCCAGAGTGGCCAGCCTCTCTAAGAACACAAACTATATCCATTCCCCTATCCCACATCAACAACACTCCTTTTCAACATGAAATTTTTACAATGGGCAAAGCCCAAATATCCCTAAAGATTGAAAGAAGGATCAAAGGAGAAAGAGGAGTTATAACAGAAAAGATAGGATTTAACAAATGAGTATGACTGCTAAAACATTATATTGATATTTCTTTTATTCTCCAGTATCTTAGAGCGGCTAGAAGGAAAAACCTGAAATTGTGGAATGGTAACCAATGCAAAATTTTGAGATATGCTCTCTAATTACTTCTTAAAATGTACTTTGAAATTTATTCCTTTCTTGCATATGTTATATTTCACAATAAAAATGTTAAAAACTAAGATTTATAACACAATCATCAATAATAATAAGGTATATATATCAAGGGATCATTTGTGTGACAAATGCTTTGCAAACATTATGTCTAATCCTCATAACTGCCATTTTTTTTATTAACTAAGTAAGCCTGGAGGGATAAGTGTGCTATGCTATTGCAAAGACTGTTACAAATTGAATCCTGCCTTCAATTAATATTAATAAAATGTAAATTCAAAAGTAAGAGAGCTATGGCAGTGCTACGGTGGCTCAGTTTCAGAGTTCTCGCCTGCCATGCCAAAGACCCAGATCCAATTCCTGGTGCCTACCCATACCCATGCAAAAATAAAATAAAATAAGATAGCTAATAAATGGGAGAGGAGAAGAAGGAAGTTACATTCACTCACAAATTACTATGGATGCTATTGTTTTTATTTCTTACAAGAAAAATGATATGAGATTGGTATTGTGATTTCCATTTTACATATGTTGACTTGGAAGCATAAAGAGGCAAGAGGACCTGTCCATGGTCATACAGAGGCTATTCCTTGAGCCAGAATTGAAGCCCAGCATATCTGATTCCATAGCCACGAACTCTCAGTGCATCCTGTTCCTCTCTGATGGGACCGAAGGAAGGCAGCCAGAGGAGAAAGGAATCAGAAGCCCTTTACTTTGGGACATTTAAAAATGTAGACTGCTGAGGTTGTCACAGAACCACATCAAAATGTAATCTACATTATGGTGACAATGAAATTTTATGTTGCATATCATGTATTAAAAAAATTACTGGTCACTGGATTTTTCAGCTATCTAACTATGCACAAATAGCAAGAGTTAGCAACACAGTATGAAATGAAAAAGCCAAATGCGGCTTTTTAAAATAATGCATTTAACAGTATTACATGTCTGAGCCTGGGTGGCAAAGCCTGTGTTGGGTGCTTTAACAATGATTATTTTTATATATTTAATCTTTTAAAGTCTGTACATGCCCATATACTCAGCATGGAGGAATACTTGATTGCTTAAAATATATATGATTCAGCTGATTTGTGGGGCACAATGTTGATTTTGGAATAAGAGAACCTGGCCCAATTCTGGCTTTGCCTTCTATTAACTGTGAGACCTTGGTAAAGTCCTTCTTCTAAGCGGAGGATGTTAGCTGTTGGTGGGGCTTCAGAAGGGCTCCATGCACTCTGCTCTACAAGAGAACATCAGCCCTGGACAGGGCTGCAGAGGGATTCCATGCACTCTGCTCTAGAAGAGAACATCAGCCCTGGACGGGGCTGCAGAGGGATTCCATGCACTCTGCTCTAGAAGAGAACATCAGCCATGGACAGGGCTGCAGAGGGGCTCCATGAACTCTGCTCTAAAAGAGAACATCAGCCCTGTGCAGGGCTGCAGAGGGATTCCATGTACTCTGCTCTAGAAGAGAACATCAGCCCTGGACAGGGCTGCAGAGGGGCTCTGGCACTGTTGTTTGTCATGTGCTGCTTAATTATGGGCCTCTAGTTCATAAAATTTTGGGGGGAAGAGATGTGGGTGGTTAATCCTACTTTTGCATTTTACCCTCATGCTAAAAATCATTGAAAACAATAAGCTTGTGATTTAGTGCCATATTTTTAGCCAGTTGGTCTCATTTTCTTCTATTTCTATATAATTTTCACATTCCCTCCTTTATCTTTCATGTTATTTCCCCCACGCTTGGTTTTATCGCTTACCCCAGGTCCTGTCATCTCACACTAGAAACATTGCTTTGTTTGTCTGTAGGTGGAATTTTGTCTCTTATCTTTGAAATGAAAGAAAAATAGCTAACGGAAAGTCAGCCTTCCAAAATTTTTCCCTCTATTCAAGATAGACCAGCATTTATATGGCATAAGCAAACTTTGTAAGGAATAAGATGAGTAAATAAAGGCCCAATTAACTACAGAAATGGTGTCATGAAATGCCAAGCTTCACTTCCAGCTTTAGGGAATGGACAAGAATTTCTTTGGAGGTTTAAAACAGGGTAAAAGGTTGTTCTCTTTCCAATAGCACATTCGAACTTTTTAAATGAGATTAAAGGTCTGAGAATGACCTATAATATGCAAAGGGCTATAGATCGAGGCACTATTCAATTCATTGCCGATTTGAGCATATGTTAAAGTGTCAACAAAATAAATAAACACAACCAATTAGGAATTGTAGCTGTGTATTTTTCATTTAATCCTCAGAAGACATATTTCATTTTCCATGTTACAGATGAAGATACTAAGGTATTGACATGGTAACTTGCCAAATCCTATATATAGAGCATCTTAGAATAGACTCCAAGGGAACAGACTCTAAGACTGAAAGTTGGGTCAGAGGCTTCACTCGGAACTGTTCTTCGGAGATAAGCAGAGAGAAAGGAAGGGAAGTAAGGTTTAGCAAAGGGAAAAGTTGCAATTAAGGGTTCAGCTGTTACTACAGAGATCTGGAGTGGGATGGCCTTTAAAATTGCTCTGACATTGAAGAAAGAGGCTGGACATTTGTAAATCCGCTCATCACTGGCCGTGGATCACCTCCTAGGAGAAGACAACTTTGAGGGGCAGTGCCTAGAGGCTGAGATCATGGCCTACATATTCCCAGCAAGTAGGGACTGGTGGAACTGAGGCCACCATGGCTTAATTCCATTTAGCAAGTGGAAAGTCAAGAAACTGACTCTACAGCCAAGATTTTTTTTCACTTTTTTAGACTGAAAATATCATTTCACCATCCTTGCTTTTCCTCAGGCAATAATTTCCAATTCCATTACAATGCGGGTACTACTTCTGAATATGTGCAATCTAATCAGCATTGAGATGGATCTAGTTGCTACCGTTTTGTTTTGTACATCTTGATATCCTCTAAGCTTTGGGCATTTTCTATAAAATAAGTTGACACATATGCTCCAAATATCTTTCAGATCTACTTTTTATTTTTTATGACTCTGAAGAAAAAGTATTTGGAAATAAAGATAAAGTAATTCTCAAGGAAAAACAGAGTGGTTGGAGTCTTGATAAGGTTGTTCTTTTATGCTTCAATTTTCCTGGGTCTTTTTATCCCTGATACCATCTACTCATCTTCTTTTCAAGTACCTAAATATGGACCCATGGACACTTTAATGAGACATTGGGTTTGTTAATAGCCCCAAATGCTTCATCCAAATTTCACTAAGAGCTTTTAAATATGGAAATTGCTCTCACTGTACATCTGAAGATCCTGAATCAATGGCTCTTTGAAGGGGCCAGCCATCTGTATTTTAACTTTTTTCCAGGTGGTTTGTGAATAGCTAACTCATCTCAAGTCCAGGGCCAGGAGTTCAGAGCCACTGGACTAGTTAACATGTCAAGACCATTTCATTGTACAATGCCAGCACTGAAAGAGCAGGGACAGATCATTTTTCATTTTGTTGTATTGCCGGTATCTAGAACAGGGTCTGACATAAAAATCACAGTCATTCAATATTTTCGAGAAATAAATTCCATGAATCTATTTTAGTCAATCCAGCCAAAATTCAGAAAGTTTCTATATTGTATTAGAAAGCAGTCAGTAGCCCTGAGATCTGGTAGAATCAGTCCTATTTGGAGAAACTGACAAATTATTAAATTGGTATTTCAGTGTACATTTATAGTATTTCTTATCAGAACAACTACTCTGATATAATACCATAAGGGGTATTTTGACATTAAATGATAGTAAAATTCCAAGAAATAACATTTACTGTCTTGATTTATGATTCCTATAATGTCTATCAAGTTCTGTTGACTTTCTATTATTTATGTTAGGGTTTTATTTTTATAGTCATAAGGTAGATTTATATATTTTCTCACTGTACTCTGATATGATTTCACAGAACATGACAAAACAGAATTCCAGGTAATACAAGCGGATTCTCTGAAGTTTATTTTTACCCCATGATTTTCAAATAAGATATTGAATAAGCTTATCAAATAGCACATAATTATATGAATACAATAGGTAGTAAAAATATGGTTGGAAACAACAGAGGATGTGAATTTGCTAACTCAAAGAACCAAAATGTTTATTCTGATTAAAAACACACTTGACTCTGTTCTTAGGTTTTTAACATACAGAAATGGATGTGTTTATTGTCCATTAAGACATTGTTATTAGAGAGGAGGAAACAGAGAAATTTCTCAGGAATAAAAGATGCTATTCTTAACGTCATCATCATTTTCAAAACACCCAGGCTAAATTTGAAAATATATTTTTTCTTCCTATTCTGTGTGACATAGAGGATAATAAAGTAAGTGAAATGCACTCTACACTCAGATTTTCACAACAAATACAGAAACCAAATTCACACAGATGCTTTATATTATTCTAGATGAGAGCTAAAGGTCATGTTCTTGAGCTTCATGGAGAAAAGTTGGTTCTGAGAGACCCTCCACTGTTTTGTAACATCCCAACAGGTTAGCAAATTAAAATTAAGAGATTAAACCCTAAGGAATAAAAGGCCAGTGGATAAACCAGCCTGGAAAGAGATGGATCAGAGCGCCCCTTTCTGATCAAAGGTTTGAAGTGGAAAGCATGGAAAGTGTCAATGGTCTTAGGAAAACATGAGCCCGCCCCCAGGAGCTGTGAAAACAGCGTGCCGTGGTCAATGCTGGACGGCAGCTAACGATCAACAAAAAACTCAATTATAGATGACGAGGGAAGACAGATAATTCCTGTCACCCCAACACTGCTTGGCACAGGCTGTTGAAATTGGCTGAGCTGGGGAACATACTTCACAGAAGGCAACCTTCATCCTTGTCTTTTCTGAATTTCCGTGTTACGGGTAACATACTGATGGGAAGAATGATTGTGTTGAAATCTGCTTCTGCACAATTTAAGAACACAGTGATTGTTTACTTATTTGGAATGGCTTTAGCCAGAGAAATTATAGGGTTTAGGTAATATGTCTTACAATGTTTGCAAGACTGCACATCATTACTTTGATTTTGTTCTGTTTGGATCAGCCCTGAAAGGGTACTAATGGAACATACAGTTTGTAATCCTCCCCTGCTATTCTTGACTCTACCTTCATCCCTGTCCCTTTCCCTCACCATCTGTGGCTGGCGTTTTCCCAGGACAGTGACACACCAAAGGGACCTAATTTATAAGATTGTCATACCCCGCTCTATGTCCACTATGAAGGGGATGAAGTGAGCTCAGGAGCTAGGATAGCCAGCCTCCCTGGGAAACACGAGGTTGCAGAAAGAATGAGTTTAATCTATAATCCTTTCAGAGCACAGGATATCTGTTTCATTACAAAATGAATGAAGATGACATAGCTAATTAAATATTATTTATGGAGGAAAACCAAAATTATCTGGGCTTAAATAGTTCTGTGAATTGTTTTTTAATTACTTTGAAAATGTCAGATGTGATAGAGTAGCATTAAATACTTAAATACATTATCCTTGACTGTAATTTTCTAACAGTCTTTGTCATTAGCTTTCCCAGAAAATGGCTACATAGCTATGCATACAATATGATCCCTGCCCTTGAGAGTGGACGGTCGGGTAGAGGAGACAGGTATATAAACAGGTAATAGATCCAACTATTGTGCTAAGACATATGCAAGGTCCTGGGAAGCATGGAGAAAGAGCCATTGCTCTCCCAGTGGAAGCCTGGGATTTCCCGGGCGAGGGTATGATTGGTCTACGTAGAACACTTCGCAGTTGCCTCACTGTAACCCTTCTCATGCCATTGCCATGTGGTAATTATCTGTGTAAGGGTCTTCTACCCTCTAAACAGAGCTTCTCCAAGGTAAAATTGTGTCTTGTTCTTCATTGTTTGTCAAACCCTACATCTGTCTGAAACATATGCACTCAAAAAATATCTGTTCCAAGCATAAAGTTATGGATGGATAGAAGGAAGGGAGGAAGAAGAGAAGGAAGAAGGGATGGAGGAGGAAAAGTTGGGAAGGAGGAAGGAAATTAAGATTTAACACAAAAAAGGACATGAGTAAAGAATGGAGGTATGAAGCAGCATGATGTATAAGAATAGGAATGTTGAGTGTGTAAAATAAGGTCACGAAGTGGCTTAAAATGAAGATAAAGAATTAGTAGAACTCGACCTTACAAGACCATTTAAACTGTGCTAAGAAGAGTGCTCATGACCTTGCAGAAAAGTAGTGTGGCATAGTTGAGAAAGCACACATTTTTAAACACTGATTCTACTATGGTTTGAGCACTGAAATGCAGTTTAAAATATCTTGAGCCTCGATTCATTAAAAAATGGGATAATGCTATCTCTTTAAAAGTGGTGATGTGCTATGAAGAATTTATTTGCATGTAATACACATATGTGTGCAATACATATATATATCTGGGAATATAATGTTTAGACACATTGAACTTGGGCTCATCCAGGTGAATATTTCCAGCCTTAATTGGATTTATACATCTAACACACTAGGAAAACCAAAGAGAGAACAGGGCTAGAGATAACCATTGCGAGTGGTCAGTATAGGTGGTGGTTGAAAAGATGAGAGTGGGTGAAATTGGCCTGCGAGAAAAGTACTACGTGGAAGGCAGAGATCTGCTGAGGGGAGGAGGAGAAGGGGCGCTCTCCAAGGTCTAAGAAGTAAGAGAAAGTTGGTCCCTGAACATAGAGTGGAGAGGGTCAAGGAAGGAGACGTGTTATTGCAGCAAATGCAATAGGCAGACTTGGAAAGGCAAGAATTGAAAAGGTTCCAGGTGATTTATCAACCAGCCAGTACATAGTGACTTTTATCAAAACAATTTCACTTGGCCTTGAAGGTTAAAAATCTGATTGCCACAGTTTAAAGCAGGAAACAAAAAGTGAGAATGTGCAACCGTCAGCGGTTACTGAGGGAAGCAATGAAGGAGCAGCTGTTAAGCAGGGAGTAATGGAGGCTGAGAGCCAGGTAGCAGGGGCAGGTGAAGTGAGGGGAACAGACAGCACAATCAATGAAAATCAAAAGCTACTTGGCCCTTGCCTTTGACCAGCTGAGGTCAGCAGCCCCTCCGTGGTCTGAAGTAGAACTGGGACACACACCAAAAAGAAGATGCTCTTCTGTCTGCTTTCCCTGAATACTTTCCACAAAGCTGCTGCTCAGCTTTTCCTCTGCTCAAGACCTCTTCTTCTCCTCACTTAGAAGAAGATTTCCCCATTAAAAAAGTTGAAGGTAGGATAGAGGAAGTGTAGAATTCTTGCAGATGCATAACCTGCAGTCTTCTCCTTTTTGATCTTTAAGATTTTTCCTTAGCCTTTACTATACCCATGTGAGGAAAGCTAATCTCAAACCACGGTTCTACTCATCTGCAGCAGAATAGTCAATATGATTTCTTTAAGTCACTGTTGCTTTTCAATTTTATCACCAATTTTATTCATTCATTGGCGTCTTGCTTTTAGAGCAACCTCCAATTCATTCATATTTTCCTATGTTATTTTATAATGCTATTATGAGATACAGCAATAAGTGTTTATTAAAGATTTAAAACCACACTGATGTAAAGTTAATTGAAAAATGGTAGCAAAATTAGTAAAATCCTTTCAATGATCCTCTAAAATTGTCTTTAAAAATAGTTTCTATTTTCCTTGCACTGACACAATTTAAAAACAGCCCAATGTATGTGTGAACACATTTTGTAACAATCTGCCACTACTGACATAACTGAAAATTCGAAGAACCAATTTATTACAAAGGAAATAATACAGAGCTCTAGAGCTGCTTTAACATCCTTCTCACATTTGTGCTATAATGACAGGAGCAGACTTTCTGGGAGGAGCTCTCATCTCTTCACCACATCTGCAGTGAAAATTCACTTCCTCCTAAATGGAATGTGTCCTATGTCCCCTTATTCTGTGTTCTGTGCTCTGTGAGTGTGATTTTTGTTAGCACTGTCGACTTCTGGGAGAGCGTACTCTCTGCTTTTCTTCTGGGAAAGAGCTGAGCATGCATCTGTCCACATTGGAGAATCAGGGAAAGGTCAGGGAATTGGACAATATGGTTCGCTTCTATCTTGTGCATTAATCAGCACAGTTCTCCAGGCAAGAATTAAGGCTCAAGTGAAGGCTTTAAATGCTGAACTTCAGTAAACCTCTCCACATTATCAGGAATGAACTGTGAATAGATGGTGGAAAGTAAAAATGTGGCCAGCTTGACTCTGCCAGTAATTAACTGCTTACTTGCACCAATAAATATTCAGTACTTGAGATAATTGGAAAGATACAGAGACTTCTCTCTCAATGAAAATCCCTTCATAGCTTCTGAAAGGACATATCTAAATGTGTCTGTTTTTTTTGAGCCTTAACATAAATGAACAGAAATATGTTCATGAACACAGTTTGAAGCTCAGGTGACTGGGTGCAATTCAGTTTTTTTAAAAAATATTATTTCTCTCTACAGAAAAGGTCTTTCCTGAGTACACTAAAGGTTTATTGAATGACATTGGTGTTAAATATTATTAATTTAGTAATGCAGTGGGACTCTGCTTTAATAATGTTAACCCTGATAGATGAAGCTACTGTGTAAATAAAATGTCAATAAATATCTCAGTAAGGTTTTTAACAGAAATCGTCTCCTGATAGTAAAACACACGTGGAGGGTAAACACATCGGATGAAACAAAACCTTCTGAAGAAAAATGATGAGGGAGAAATTTTTCTATTATATATAAGAATTCATATAAAACAAAAATAAAAATAGTGTAACTGTAGTGCAGAGATAGAGTCCAGTGGAACACAATCACAACAAAGAACACAGAAATAGACCCACTTATATATGGGAATTTCATATATGGCAGACTGTATGTCAGGTATGCCAACACAAATCAATTGGTCAAATCTGAGATACTTAAATGAGTATGACAGCATTTTTTAAAAATAAAACATTATAAAACTAGATCCCAACCTTAGATCATATGTGAAAATATTTTTTGAGAAAGATCAAGCTCTAATACGAAAAGAAAAATTTTTAACATTAGAAGAAAATAAAGAAGGCATTTTCTTGTACTTAGTACAAAAAGTCCACATCACTAATCATTTTACATTATAAGCAGTGACATACATGCATAAATGAGTTGCATGTTTGTCTCTTTTAAAGGATTGCTATCTAGACTATATGAAGAAGCTCCTAAAATGAATGAGAAAAATATAAATATTTAAATCTCCTGTAAACATATGTGAGTAAATAAGTCATGAAACTTAAATAATGATTCCTGGCCAAGAATCAAAATAAATGCTGCTCAATCTCACGGTGACAGGAAAAAAAGTCTTAAAGCACCAATGATTGCATTTTTCTACCAATTTGCTTTGTAGTCATGAAAAATATGATATTAGCAAGTGGTCAGAAGGATGAGGGAAATTACCAACTGATGTTACATTGTTTAGAACGCAATTTTGTATAACCACTTTTGAGGACAATTCACCAATTTGTAGAAGAGATGATTATGTGCATAAATTTCCAACCAATAATCCTGCTTCTGGGTATTCATCCATTTATCTATTCATTTATTTAGCCTATTTATTAAATTTTTATTAATTGTTGGACACTTTTAATTCTAGGGTCATGGTGGTTAACAAGATGGAATGATTTTGTATGCAGAGAACTTGTATTCTAGTGGGAAAGGATAAGTCACACCTTAACTTAAGTAGCATCATCAAAAGTTCCTGATACAATGGGTTCACACCAGGGAATATATTACATTTAAGAACATGGTTCTCTGGGGGTACAGAGGTCCAAGCCATCACAGATGGAAAGGATTGTGGAAAAGTAGGTTTGGAAGAAGTGACAATTGCATTTACTCTTTCACAATTAACTTGGAGGTGTTTATTAGGTTACAAGTGAAGAGTGTTAAATAGGCAATTGGACATTTAAGCTCTGGAGAAAGGTCAGAAGACATGTGTTGGGTAATTATAAGAATTTTAATGGTATAAAAGCTTGGGATTACATGTTATCACTTAGGGAGTGACTAAAGATATAGAAGGAAGCACTCCTGAGGCATCCATTGTTTATACTGCAGAAAGAGGAGTAGGTAGGAAAGGAGATTGAAATTCATGAGTAGGCAATGAAGTAGGAAGGAAACAGAATATGTCCGAATGAATCACGTATGCACAAGGAAACATGTCTGAGAATGTACAATGCTGCATTATATTTGTTACCTAGCCAAGGCGGAAAAGAACTTAAATCCATAAGGAGATAATTGGAATCATAAATCATGGTGAATTTATTTAGACTTATAATACATAGCTCTTTAAATAGGTACATTATTGTGGATCGATCTCAAAAACAAGGTTGAATTATATGCTAAAAAGTTATACAAATATTTTTAAAATAATGAAATAAAAATAAAAAGTAATTTATACAAATATTAACTATAGTCTATGGTATAACTTATATTTAATAGTATAAGTATAAAATGTACTTTCATCAATTATAAAAATATTTCCACATCAATTTAAAATGTTAATGATGGAGTGGTACATGGAAATCCTGTATTTTATACAAGATTGTTCTGTATATCCACAACTTTCCTAATAAAAAAGTATTGTGCAATGGTAAAGAAAAAATATACAGATCATTACACAATCTGTGTATATTAATATTCCTGAAATTAATACTATAGGCTTCTATGTGGATTGATTTTTTTTTTAAAGATCTGAAAACACAAAAGGAAGAAAATACACCTTTAATGGAGAGGCTTCTTCCTCTTAGTGAGAGAGAGGAATAAGATAAAAATATGGGATTTCAACATTTTTAGTGATATTTTTATTTCTTAAAAAATATGAAGTAAACACTGAAAATATTAACATTTTTGAATTTATGAGTTGTATATTATGGTAGATTGAGTTAAATACCCTAGGGGGAAAAATAAAAACATTCCAAATCTTAATCTTAATCCAGTCCTGTGAATGTGAACTCATTCACATTTTAAAAATGTTAATTTTTAAAAATTAACTTTTTGAAAAGATTAGTTTTAGTTAATCCTTTCACTGTAGGCCTTACAAAGGGAAAGACACGGAGAGGAGCTGAAAGTCAGCTGAACCTGGGAGAGCCTTTGTCATGTGATGGGAAAGACAAGGAACCCATGGACTGCCAGCCAGCCAATAGCTACTGACCCTGAAAAGAAGCCAGCCTTCTAGCCTAGGAGAACTGGAGTCAAAAAATTCCCATTAGTCCAATCATTGCATGATATTTCTCATAGCAGCTCAGGCTTAACTAGACAACTACCCAGATATATGCTATGCTCCTTTCTACGATTTTTTAATATTTTATTATATATATATGTACAAATTATGAGTGGATAAGTTATGGTTAAAAAAAAAGCCCTAATAGTAAGGTTAAAAATTAGTTAATCATGGTCATGTGTATATATACATAAATATACATATATATATATATATATGGAATTAGAATGGTTTTACTTGAATAAATACAAATGTAAGAAGACTGTAAACCAAAGTTAATAGGCAAAATTATATTTTATGATCAATAACTTAAATATAGCCCCCGTAGATTATACCATGAAAAAAGGAGGAGTAAAGGTTTCAAAATATCATATTCTCATATTATGGGAACTAAAATGACATTTTTTAAAAATATTTTCTGAGTTGATATTTTGATATGCTAATTTATCAAAAGTATTTGCAACTTTTTAATTTTTACATC
Organism: Myrmecophaga tridactyla; assembly: GCA_004026745.1. NCBI lineage: Eukaryota > Metazoa > Chordata > Mammalia > Pilosa > Myrmecophagidae > Myrmecophaga > Myrmecophaga tridactyla. The sequence goes on from PVIY010009067.1 coordinate 39,984, forward strand.
CTACTACATTCTCTGCTAAAATATTCTCAAATAATATAATCTGATTGTATTGGTTTGCTAAAGCTGCTGGAATGCTATATACTAGAAATGAACAGATTTTTAAAAAGGAATTTGTTAAGTTTGAAGTTTATGGTTCTAAGACTGCGAAAATGTCTAAATTAGGGCACCAACAGAAGGTTACCATCACTTAAGAAAGGCTGATGCCTTCTGTAACACCTCTGTCAGCTTGGAAGGCACCTGGCTGGTATCTGCTGGTCCCTTGCTCCTGGGCTCCATTGCTTTCAGTCTCTGTTTTCTATGGGGTTCCTCACTTGGCTTCTCTGGGACCAGCCTTCATCTCTTGGCTTCCCTTGGCTCTCTCCAGGTCCTGTTTTGCTTAGCATCCCATGGGAAGTTACATGACAATGTCTGCTCAGCCCTGCACCACCAAACCTCTGGGTCTCTATTGGCGTTGTTAGCTTTGTAGGCTCTGAACCCTCTTCAAAATGTCTCCCTTTTAGAGAACTCTAGTAAACCAATCATGACAGCCTACATGGTGGAATCACAGCTCCAACCAATGAAAACCTCACCCACTATTGTGTGAACTATGTCACCATAAAACAATTGAATCAAAGGGCTCCACCCTAAGCAATGTTGAATGTGTTTTAAGAGAACAGAGCTTTTCTGGGGTACATGACATTTTCAAACCAGCACACTGATATAGACAATTTTAGTATATTTTACCTGGCCAAAATGTGGTTGCAAATGAAATGTTGAGCAATAGGAGTTGAGTCAAATAAATCTCATCATATTCATATGATGGAACACTAAGCAATACAGGAAAAAAACATTTTTGTGGAAATTTTCTACTAAGTTAGATGAAAAGAGTGGGGGAGAGAGAGAGACAGAGAAGAGAAAATGGATGATTACTTTAGGAACCTTAACAAATATAGTGCACATTAAATGCGAATGGTGGTTACTGTGGGTGACAGAAGTGTGAACAACTTCAGTTTTTATTCTTTGAGCTTTTCCACAGTTGTTCAGTTTGTAAAATGAACATGCGTTATGTTTATTGCTATGGAGATGAGGACACAAATATTATTTTAGACAAGGCAAAATAAAATTCTAGTTGCTAATTTCTAAAATAGGAGCAACAGTTTTAATATCAAACCAAAGGATCATAGTGAAAAAATTAAATTTGACAAAGAAGATATGCATTGATAAAAACATTTAGGAATATCTATGCACCAAAGAATACCGAATCAAATATTGGGAGGGAGCAGTAACTGTTAGGGACACATAAAATGCCTCATTGTGTCAACATTTGTCGTGTGAAGTAAACTGAAAAAATAAGAATGAAATGATGGCATTGAGAATTAGACTAATAAAATTAATATACTGATGCACTTATATAAGCAGTCAAGTAAAATTTCATAATTAGTTGACTGTGTGTTTTTCCAGTAGATATATGTGAATCACAAATGCATGTCACACACATAATTTAAAAATTCTGGTGGCCACATTTGAAGAAGTAAAGGAAAACAGATGAATTTAACGATGAAAATCTATTTAATTTAACCAGATATATACAACATATTACATTCAGTGTGTAATTAATGTGAAATTATTATTTTGAGGTTATATATTCTTTTCTTCACAGTAAGCCTTTGAAATCTGGTGTGTAGTTTGCACATAACACACATCAAGATTCAAACCAGCCTCTTTGGTGGTGAGCAGGTGGCCAGTGACAACCATCCCTCTGAAACTGTAAAGAATGTCTTTTCATTTCTAGCATGTGTAGCCCACAGAGAGAGCATTTATTCTAGTCAATAATATGTTATCAAAACTGAGATGCCATTGATTGAAAGGCATGCAGTTATATTGTATACCACTCAGAAAGAAGAAAATAATGACAATTGAACTATGGTACAAAACAAAAAGTCATTGATTGTACCATCCCGAGATCATAGATCTTAGTACATGGATAAAAATATGAAATATGTGAGTATTAGAAATAAGAAAAGCCTATATTTTATCAGACTTCTTCCAATTGCAGTTGACCAGAAACCTATTTAGAATAACCAATAAAGGCACTTGCCTTTGGTCATGTAAATAGGAGCCCAACATCCCTGCTGGCTTTCACCATGGAACCCAGAAGGATCACGGGAACACTGCCGCCCCTGCCTGCAGGTCAGCTCTCTGCCTCGTGGGCCACATGGCTGATGCTGTCTCTTGTCCTGTTAGCTTGCTGGTCTCAGTGGAGAAAACCTTTTGCAATAACTAAAAGGGAAGGCTCCCAGAGTGATTCTGCTTAGAGTTTGGCCATGTCCTCTCTGTTGCTCCTCTGTTGTCAAATTGTCTTGACAACATGCCCCTCCCTGGCTGCTGGGGTGCAGGGCTGGCCAGCTCCTCCCAAACAAGAAGGAACCACATTTCCAAAGGAAAGAGTTTCTGAACAATCAAAAACTGCAGATGTCCATGAAGAGGAAGCCACACAGCCCCAAAATTAAAGCTCAGCAATTTTAATCCATATTCTTTGTCTATAATACTAGTACAATGTAAATGGTTTACTAAGGTCATAATAATGAGTGAAATGTTGCGTTCAATGTGTCCCCAAATCTGAGAAGTTAAATGAGAACAATAATACTTTCTTATCTATTGGGTCAATGGGAAAATCAAAATTGCATATATAGACTATTTAGTAATAATGCCTCCCATTCATTCTCATCTCCAGTCAGGAATACATTTTGTGGCTAATAGCAATTTATAAATAAGCATTTATTGACCAGTAACAACATGAAAATTACTCTTTCAGGTTCTAGGAGATTAGAGAAATGTAGGGCCACAGCCCAAAACTTAAGTGAGCTTAAAGTTCCTTGGAGAAAATATGGAAAATTAATTCACACTGTAATTGTTCAAGATAAGTATTAAGTAAAGAAATAAACCATGAAGTCAAACATGATGGTTTGCCAAACAAGTGTTTTCCAGATTCTGAAGAGAATTTGTTCACTCCCCAACGTTACTGGCCTGTTCCTAACTCGAGAATGGGACGATTTTCTGCTAGCAGAGAACCACAAGTCCCAATGTGTCCTTCAGCCAGAAACTGACTCCACAAAAGACAATCCAAAACATGTGGGCATTTGTGCTAAGGGGAGAAGGATGCAAAGGGTGTGAAATCAGTTCTTAACTGTTTTTCTTCCTTTAGTGTAAATGAAAGTTAGTAGATGCTTTCGAGTTCTCAGAAGAATAAATTTAGCATTGAATTTGTATCCACTGGACAACCTAGGGGCAAATGCTTTCATTTTTGAAAGGGTGAGGTTCAGATTTTGTACAAACTCTATTTGAGATGTAATCTTTTCTATGTAAGGATATTTTAAACATTCATTCATGGTCCATTTCATTAGTCATATGACCATCTTTTCAATGTGGATTTTTGGGTCTATTCTATTTCTCATCCACTTGGCACAGAGAATCTAAATGGAGAGAAAACCAAACCTTCTTTCCTTCTGGAAACTTACATGCAGTGATTTGGACAAGTGTGTCAAGTAAAACCATAATCAAAACAATTATTTTTAGGTACCATACTTAGGTGCAAATTATCGAGGCATATTGAGTAACTATGGGAAGGAAGGTCTTCTCATGGCAAACAGAATTGAGGAAGGCTTTACCAGGCTGATCATACTCGGTGTTTAACTATGGAATAAAGTCTCTACGTATAGGTAGGCATGTGACGGACTCTAACCCAGAGGGCACACTGTCAGCAAGGATTTGAAAGTTGGAATGCTCACCTTGTAGCATTGGGATGGTTTAGTAAAGCTGGAATTCACATCTGTGGCTCATGCCTGGGTTTTCTTTGCACTGTGCCTGGTGTCTGGGCAAGTTACTATGAATGAGCCTTGCCCCATTGGTCAGCTTTCATTTATCTTTCCTTCTTTCATTTAGGTAGTTCTACTTTGGAAAATATGTGTATACAAACACCATTCAAACAAAAGCTTTGTCTCCTTTTTATGTGTGTAAAGGACAAGAAAGTCTTGGTGCCAGTCAGTTCAATGGGTATAGGTACAGTTAGGATTTAACCATTACTTTCTGAACTTAGCCCAAAGTATACTTAGCTGCCCTTATATTTGGCACAGAGAAACACTAGTCTCTTTCCTCAAGAGAGAAATTCCCTAATTCACGTAATGCTTTGTAGTATAAAAAGTGTTTCCTGATACACAAACCCGTTTAATCATTACAAAAACACTTACAGTGGAAGAAATATTCTAAGTCAGAAGCTTTTATGGATGTGTGACCTCACTGCATGAACACAGACAATTCTTAACCTTTTCACCATGTGTTAATGGGGTATGGGCCCATGCCGGTCTCTCCAAACTCTTCAGAGAATTGCATGACATAGTACATTTAAGATGCTTCATTTTAGTTATGAAAGATCTGTTGGAAAGTGTGGCAGGTTTTGCTACTGCTAGTCATATCTGGTAATCATTATACTTCTCGTATGTGAGGTTCTGCACCCGAGGTCATTGCAGCAGGCCAAGCCAGGCCAGTAGTTCTGGCTAGTGACAGCTGAGCAGGAGTGACCTGGGCTGCTTTTTTGGCTGATACAGCAAAGGGCTCTTGAATGAGTCTCCAGTTTTTTTCTTTCCTCCCTGCACAGAAGGCCAGGTATTCCAGATGGTATAGCGAAGTGACTTCGGAATATTCCAGATAAGTCACTTTTTCGAGTTCCCTTAAGAGTAGAGAGCTAGGAGATCATTTGTTCATGCAAATGCATCCAATTTTAAGAGACGATTCCAATCTTTAATTTAACCTCCTCAATCTGATATCTATATCCATGTTTACCTGTGCTGACATCAAGACTTTTGCTGTTACAAATAGCACTGCAATGCTTTACTGTTTACATCTTTCCAAAATTTTGGCAGTCTATCTTTCCACTAGAGAAACTGCTGGTTCAGAGAAGAAATAAATGCGTGTCTACTTTTGACAGGTATTGCCAAATGTATCTCCATGGGGCTTATATTGCTTGACATTGCTGCTAGCAATATGGGAGGAATCTGTTTCTTCACAGTTTTGCAACAGCATAAGCTGACAAACTTGAATTTTTAACCCCTAAATGTTAAGAAATTTTATTTGATTGCATTTTTAACTTTCATTGCTCATAAGGAACTTTTCATGTGTTTCAGGGCCATTTGGCCTTTTTTCTTGTGAACAAACTGTTCCTATTTCATGCATTTTTTCTGTCACATGGCTGAATACTTCCTTCTACCTTTAGCAGCTTTTTCTATTAGTTTTATTAATCCTTGATTTGCTATATTGGTTGCAAGGTGCTGCTGTTGGAAGTCTTGATGTCACTTTGATTTTTGTTCTCTGATAGTAGGTTTTTTGGAGGACCTAACATGTGACAATCTTTTTTCACTTTTTAAACATTTTTTTTATTGTGAAATGTAATATATATACAAAGAAAAAGCAATAATGATTAGTTATAGACTAATTATAGAACAGATATCAAAGTTTGGTATGGGTTACAGTTGCACAATTTCAGGATTTTCCTTCTAGCTACTTTAAGACACTGGAAACTAATAAGAAATATCAATATAATGATTCAGGAGTCATACTCATTGTTAAATCCTGTTTTAAAAATACAATATTTTTTGCTGTTAAATTATCATCTTTGGCCCTTTCACTATTTATGTATGAGTATTCTTATTTTAAGGAAAATTTTATTAAATTACGCTTTGCTTTAAAATATGTGTCTTCTTTCATTGTTTTAAAAGTATTCTTTAGGGACCCCTATTATATGTATGTTTTATTTTTGTTTAATGTTTGATTTCCTTTTCTCTCTTAAATCTGTCATTTCTTGCCTATTATTATAATCTTTTCTTCATTTAGCAAAAATGTATTTAAAATTTTTCTTTTCTACATTGTCTTTCACTTTAAATGTTATTTTTGATATTCATTTGATCTTATGCTCTTCTTTTATTCTTCATTCCTGAAATTATATTTATATACATATATACATATATGTATTTATTTATTATTCTTTCTTGAATTCTTTCTGCTCTCTTTTCAACTTTTCCTTTTGTCTGAACTTCTGTAGTTGGAATTTTATAATTCTGATTGGTGATTTACATTCTTGGCTTCTATTAGCTATATTTTAAATGTTAGGTTTCTTTTGTGGTGTATTTCCATTGTGCCTTTACTAATTCCTGTGGTTTTCTTTGTTCATATTTTAATTACATGGGCTTTGCTGCATTCCTAAGAGGACAGATTAGGCCAGATGGATTTCCTAGATCCATGAATTTATGGTTCCATTTTTTGTTAATGCACAGTATCTAAAAATAATAAGTTCTGTACTTTTTTGAGCTCTGCTCTCTCTGCCCCACTTCCCTGCTTTCCTCAGGATCTTCCCTTTTTTTGTCTTTAATATCTCTGTCTTATGCAATTTAGAGTCTATTCTTAGTAATTTCTCTTCAGTTGATACCTTTGTTTTAAGGCAGTGCCTAACTGTTAGATTCAAGAATTCATAAGACAGATTTCCACAAATTGTCAGGCCTTTCATGACAATCACCGGAAAAATAAAGCCAGTGAAGCCTCTTCTCAAGTCATCTGTTTTCAGGTCAGTTCACTTAGCTTCCCACACTGAATGCAGGGCCTTAGTTGGAGTCAATCCATGTTGATGATTAGATTTTTATGTTCTCCAGCTCTCCTGGGACTGCCTTCTAGTTGTCCTGTTGCTGACAAGATCTGGGCTTTCTTGGTTGTGGTGATTGGGCCTTTTATTCTCATATTTAAAGTGTTTCATGATTCCTGGGCACTTAGTTTTATTATAGGTATTTGCCATGCATTTTAGTCTTGCTATTCTGGTGGTTTGATGGTTTTATAGAAGGGATTGGAAGTTGCAATGTTCTGCTGCCAACTCGCTCAGAGCTTATGCATACAACTCAGAATTTACACAAAGTAATATATCAGGCTCTGTGTCAGACACATGGTGGGAAACAGGCAATTAAAGCATGGGGGTTTTAGAAAATGGGGATATATGAACTTGAGCACATAGATAAAAGCCGAGTCAACACACAAATAAAAGCCAAACCACGGTGATCATTGTGTTCAATGATCCAATGAACTATTCCGTTGAGTAGATTAGAAATTACCTTAACACCTAAAAGACAGCCATTCCATAGATTTATTTAGGCAGTGAAATGATCATATTTACATATTATTATGAACACACTGGAAGCAATGTGGAGAGTGGATTGGAAACACTAGACTTAATAGAGACTTATGGGAATTCTGATTACTATACAGAATATCTTCATTATCTGACCATCACCAGTGAAAGTGTTACTTGGGAAAACAAAATTAAAAGTCAAATATTTGTAAGACTAAAATAATGTGTCAAAATTCCAAATGTCGCAGGAGTCTGTTAGCAGCCATTTATCTAATTGGGAAATTATGCAAATGCACCCATGTAAAGGGGCTTCCAAAGGAACAGTCATCAATAATGTTATTATGATAAAGATTGAGGCGAGAATGGCAATTTCTTTGTCAAATTTTTTTCTTTATCAATTTTTAAATATACAATTTTTCTGTCATTCTTATAAACACTCCTTTTCTCTACCTTCAGTTGAAGCCCATGGACGATTCTCTTTCATTGAAATTCAGCAACCGTCAAGAGATGAAAGAGGATAATTTTGCAAATTTAGCATGGCTGTATTTGGCTCAATGCAAACCCATAGGTATTTTCTGAAAGTTCATAATTTAAGACACTTTATTCTTAATATAAGCAAAGGAAAAATGAGAGTATAAACAGGTATCTAAATATTCCTTCCGACAAAGTAGTGAAACTGTGGTATGCATCATAGGAAACTGCTAATCACCTACAATATTACCAACAAATATTGTGCTGAATTAAAGTATTTATGATAGGCTCAATTTTCCAGGGACAAGGCCATCTTGGAGCCCAGAGCAATAATCTTTCAGGGTATTGTATGATGAAGGCCCTGCTCAGTAGAAACAGCTGTGGGCCTGGTGATTCTGGAGGAGGTCTGACTCGCTCATTCTCAGGGACATACTAAGCCCTGCTCATTCACAAGACAGTAGTAAGCCCTGCTCATTCACAAGGAAGTACTAAGCCCTGCTCATTCACAAGGACCTACTAAGTCCTGCTCATTCACAAGGAAGTACTAAGCCCTGCTCATTCACAAGGAAGTACTAAGCCCTGCTCATTCACAGGGACGTACTAAGCCCTGCTCATTCACAAGGAAATACTAAGCCCTGCTCATTCATAATGAAGTACTAAGCCCTGCTCATTCATAAGGAAGTACTAAGCCCTGCTCATTCACAGGGCCATACTAAAGCTTTCTAAGTTCCAGTAGTTTACCCTGTTCTGAAAGAAGTGAACATCACTTAAGAGAAAGGCAGGACTCCATTCTGATGCACTGCTGTGTCACTTTGCTTTAATTTAAGGTGATGTTTAAGAGCAGGTCCATGTTTAAGTTCTTCTGTTCTGTCACTCTATTTGCCTACCTGGTATCAACACCACATTCCTTAACTTGGTATTTTAAAAGGCCTAAAAGTTTTAAAAGTCCTGATGTTCAAAAGTATGAATGCTCTAGTTTTCCTTTTGTTCATCAAGATTATTCTTGGCTCTTTGCATTTCCAAGAACATTTCAGAATTAGCTTACTAATTTCCACCAAAATAAATCTGCTAATTATTAGGAAGAGAAATATATTCTCTTCAAAGTGGTTTGCAGAAAATGAAATTGTTTTATAATATATGAGTCATTCAACCTATGAAATTTACTAAAACTGATTCTGTAAGAAATATAAATCTTTTGTTTTATATTAAAAATTCTACTCTATAATCAGAACCTTCCAAACAAATGAGCATCAATTGCTAAATGACTACTTCCACATATTCTTATACATATTTAATTAACAAGTAATACAACTCTTAAAAACATAATTCTTAAGTAACTTTTCCAATCACATTAAAATAAAGAAAATGAATTTATAGCTATTTTATCTCATAAATATAGGTGTAAGATCCTAAAAAACAATTTACAAATAGGGCTATACATCAAGACACAGTGAAGTTTATTCCAGGAACTCAAGATGGTTAGCATTTATAAAAAATATAAATTGATGTAATTCACCAACATGATTCTATAAGACCAAAGGGAAAAAAATCATATGGCCATCTCAATAGAAGAAGAAAAGTCAATTTCCAAAATTCAATACTGATTATACTTAATCTTTCCACACATTTGCATGAAAAGAAGCTTCCTTAACATTCTAATCATTATCCATAAAAAATAACTATCTCACAAAGTTATGAACTATGGAAAGCATTTTTTTCTAGGATTCCTCAATAAGACAGTTTGGAAAGAAAAAAAAAACCTCCCTTTTGTTTTCCCTATTGTGCGCATAGTAAATCCACAAGAATCTAAAGATAAATAATTAAACATACCCTGTAAATATATCATGACTACTGGATACATGTTCAATAGAGCAAAAACATTTGTGTTCCTAGGCTAACAACAAGAAAATAGAAAATTATAATTTCAATATTATGCCATCTTTGGTGTAATAAAAATACTAATATCTAGGAACAAAGCTAGTGCAAGATTTGAAAAACAACTATAATTTCATGAAATCCATAATTTGATATTTTTATGGTATTCAAATATCATAAACCAGTTTTCAGAGAATTAAAGAAAACCCAAATAAATGGAAGTCTATGTGATTTTCATGGATTAAAAGATTCCATAGTCCTCAGATGTCAGTTCTAACAAAATGGATGCACAGATCCCATATAATTTCATCGCAAATCTCAGCAGATTCACCTCTACACAACAGATGCTACTGACTGCAAACCCCTCTGGTTCTCTTCTGGAGGGTAGTGTTTCCCACTCTGGCTGGATGAATTAAAGGGTCTCTGAAGAACAAATGTAGGGAAGAAAATGTTGTATCTGGGGTATTTCTCTACTTGATTTAGCTCAGTTGCTTTATCCTTCAGTAAATTCAGTTAGTAAATATGTGGGTAGAAAGTGATACAAACTTTAATATTCCTTTTCCCTTTTCAAAAGAGGTGTGTGTGTTTAGAGAATGATTTGCACACCACCTCTCACAGTGGACAGCATGCTACACAGGATAGACATGAATCATTTTAGCTAACTGCATGATTTTAGGATGCTTATTTCAACATCACAAATTATCCTACATGGAAATGCAATCACTAATACTAGGGTGGGAAATTATGTCTATGGCTATGCGAAATGAGGGGAGGAATTCATATGGTATACACTGCATGTGTTTAACTGATTCTCTCCATACAAAGACCCCCAGTGACAAATATTAACCATTTTTCTTTAAGCGTGAATATTATTCTTAGAGAGGTTAAAAACAAACAAATGCAAAACCTTACCAAGTTCAGACTAAGAGGTCGGGTTTGGAATAAAATTCAAGTATTCAAGAGACAAATGGTGCGTTTATAGTTCTATTTAAAATGCTAGTACACAGTTATTAATTCATGACTGTACACAGAGGAGTAGCCACACAGCCATCTCTTTTTACTGACCTATATTCCTATGTTCCTGAGGGATATATTAGCACCATCCATAAAGCCAAACAATGTAACATTCTAATTCTGAGATATATTGGGTCATTTGTTCTGGTGAGCTGGGCTGGACGACAAAGGCTCTGTTTCTTTGGCTATTAATACCAGTGAAATTAGGTCCTTTTATTATCTTTTGCTTTCTCTTTGGCCAATTTGAGTGTGAATATGAATCACCCGGAGAACTTGCTAAAAAGTACCTATGGCAATTTCATCTCATCAGACTCTGAGATGAAGCTACCCTAGAGTATTAAAAGCGTTAAGGCAATGTTAATAATGTAGTTACAATGTCAGCTAATGTTTATTGAGCATTGGCTTTTTATGTAGTTTCTTACCCAATTTTTAGAGCACCTCTAAAGAGGTAATATTACTACAATTATTGATACCATTTCACAGATGAGCCAACTCAATGTCGCCTGGCCGTGGCACACCAGCTAAAAAATTGCTACAGCCAATAAAACTAGCGAACACTCAGAATGAACCAAGGGCTAGAGATTTTTGCCAAGTAAGAACAAGTCCTAAACTGGCCGTTATGGAACTAAGGGCATGGGAAACTCAAGGGAAAAAAAATGCAAAGAGGCAAAGAAAAGTGAAGGATATAATATTTGATGTCCCTGTTTTTCTCATTATGCTTTTGACTGACTCACTTTTCTCTGTGCTTTGGTCTTGGATCCGATGTGGCTGAGCGCCATCAGATGGTCTGGAAGGTTTTTCTCCATGTGTGTGGAAATCATATTGACTTATAATTGTAAAGAAATGCTTTGGCATAGTTCATCCTAATTCATCCTCCTCCTCATTTCACAGACAGAGAAACACATACCAGGAGAAGCAAAATGACGCTTACCAGATTGTCCAGTTAAATAGCATCTACAAAATAGCAACAGGACACCGGCTCCTCAACTCCTTACACAGTATCTCCTTTCTTCTTGTTCTATCACCCTTGGAATCAGAATAAATCCAAATCTTTTTGGTACTTTTAGATGATTTTCAAATTCTCGCCCAAACTTCATGTTTCAACAGGAGGAAGGTGACGATGGAGCAGGCTCATATAGAAAGTAGAATGAAACATTTAGCAAATATAAAGTTTTGCATGCAAAAGCGTTTCATAATCTTCCTAAGGTTTCAGATGCCAAATTTCTTCAGTGCTGTAACTTTGCTAGCAACAGAGAAATATTGGCATGTGAGTGCTGTGATTTGGAATACCTACATACTTTCAGGTTTCAAGTATTTCTCTTCTTAGTCTCAGATTTTAAATACTCAAATCAATGCACTGCTGACACGTAAAAAATTTTACTCAGATGGTTTCTGAAAATTCTTTCTTTAATGCTCAAATTAATGAATGCCAAAACTAGTAAAATTGAAAATTCATATTGCACGGTCCTGAAAGTTTATAATTAGAGTTGGCTTCAAATAAAACTTTAAGAATTTATCTGAAAGAACTCAAGACACAATCCGACAAACTTGAAGTTCATGATAACATTAGTTATGATTCACCCAGAAGAAAGAAATAACAGTGTGGTTTCTTCAAAGACACTTGCTGTAATGAATGCCAACATAAATGAGGTTAGTTTCCATAATTTTTCACTTTTCTGTGATAACTCATGCCTTTCATTTGTAGGAGACAAATTTTGTTGCACTCCTGGGTGCAAGTACTCATAATAGATGTAGGGCAATAATGAGTACTTATGCTAGACCAAAATAATTCAAAATAAGTTTGCTTTGAGTTTGTCTATGATATTTTTCAAAATGGATGAATTAAAAACAGGAAATTTTAAGAAATTCTCCTTCTTCTCAGTTACTGTATGTGTGTGTGCGTGTGCATTTGAGTGTGCATATTTGCATGTGCATGCATATGTGTGCATATTCCACCCTTTTTCTATCACTGTCCTAACTATAGCGATATCTAATAAGTTATTGATTTAGAGGAATCCCAGACAACTCTTGCTACTGAAACAAATATTTACTTTTTTCTGAAGGATGGGACAAAGGACCATTTACATAATTATATGCCATGAACTCTTTCAGTAATTTTCCATTTTTTGCTACTCTTACTGACATCATGATAATGTAGAATACATTAACAATACCAAGAAACCCAAATTAAAACATTAACACAGCATAATGTTGCGAACAGGTTGTGTATAGTATACAGAAAAACAAAATGGAAAGAAAAAAATAAAGAAATAAAAGTTATAAGGATTGGGTGGAAAGATGACCTGTTACTATAATTAGAAAATATTTTTATATATAGCAGCCCAAACAAATTATAGACAGCTATTGCAATTAATAAAAGGATTGCATAAGATTGTCTGACATATTATAAAAATGAAAATATAACTTACATTTCTATTCACCAGCTATGACAATGGCTATAACATGTATTTTTAAAATAAGACACAGTAATAGCAAAAAATATATAAATTAACTTAGAATAAACATAATATAACAATATGCAAGATATCTGGAGAGAAAATCGTAAAACTTCATTTTATAGCCATTAAGTAAGTAAATAAATAGAGATACACCAAGGTCATATATACCAGTACTCAAAATCATTAGGATGTTTACACCCACAAAAGATCATACAGAAATTAATTACAGTTCCAATGAGTTCAAAGTATATATTTTGGGTCAGTGTGAGTAGAATTTAACCAGTCAATTATATTTATTTCAGAAAAACAAGGTGTCAGCATTTATTAATAATCTCATGAAGGAAATAAGCCCTTCCTAGCAGTTAACACAACCAATAATAAAGACGTAGTAATTAAGACACTGGTTTTGTACAGGCATAGATAATTTAAAATCATAGGAAATAGAGGACAGCAATATAGATCTATGTTTTAAATGATAGAGCTTTCATTAAATAGTAGTGAGTGACAGAATGACAAATTAAAAGAGTAGATCATTTGGTCCTCTGTAGAAGAAAATAAAATTGATTCTTACTAATTTTCTATGCAAAAATAAATTTCAGAAGAATTAAGGCCTTAAATGTGAAAAGCAAAATTAAAAAAAAAATAATATCAGAGAATACATTTATGACCTTGAAAGAAAGAACTTCTTATGAAAGACATAGAGGACCAAAATTTAAAGCCAAAGCTTATAAATATGATTACATGAAAATAGAGATCTATTTACAAAAAGTCAGGACAGTGGATATATACAACCACAAATTTGGGGAATAAATTTGTAATATAAATATGACAAAATAAACCCAATGAATAATGAAGCTCTCTAAATTATGAATGGCACAATTAAAAATATAGACAGAGACCCAAGTTTGATTCTACCCCCATACCCCTCCCCCAAAAAAGGACAAAATGTATGAACAGGTATTTCGTGGACAAGAAGTTGGAGATGTCCATTAAAAACACAAAAATAATGTTCACCCCTACAAGCAATAAATGAATGAATTGAAAAACAAACTTAGGCATCACTGCACCCTCACCAGCTTGGGAAATAAGAAAATTGAGGTGAGCTTATACCAGGTATTGGCAAGGATGTGGAGTAATGGCAATAATGATAAAAATAATAATAAGGGTAAAATCAAATAAAGAATTATAGAATAATAATCTAGAATTGTGTGGCAAATTGATTACTCCTACATATTATCCCATAGTATATAACCTAGAATTGTTGGGGGTAGAATCATGTCAACCCCAAAAGGCATTTTCAAGTACCAACCATTGATTTTATAGGTGTGAACCCATTGTAAACAGGAATTTCAAAGAAGTTATTAGTTAAGACGTGCCCAGACTAAGTGACAGTGGGACTTAATCCAATGTGGTTGAAGTCCTGATAAGCAAAGGAAATTAAGCATAGGAAGAGAAGGCATGGGGAGAGGCCAGAATCTGCAGCTCAATAGAACCTGGGAAGAAATTAAAAGAGGCTGCCACGTGCATTGCCATGTTACAGAAAAGCCAAGGATGAGGAGGTTCCAGCAGCCAATCCCAGAATGCCACAGCCTACCAGGGGGAAGTACTGTCTCGCTGATGCTTTGATTGTGTACTTCTCTTATCCTCAAAACCATGTGCCAAGAAATTCTCATTGTTGAAGCCAGCCCATTATATAGTATTGTATTAGCAAATGGAAACATAAGAGTGTATAATCAAAAGAAACTCTTGCACATACACACCTGGAGACAAGTTCCAAGACACATTATCAACAATAGCAACAACAACTAAAGAGTCAAATGGCAACAAAATGATAACTAAGTCATAGTATAGTCATACAGTGGAATGGTATACAGCACTAAAAATCAGCCAACTCTAGCTTCAAGAAGCAACATGGGTAATTAATACAAAATATTGAGAAGAACAAGTTAAGTAGTTTTGTACATTTATGATGATTTATTAATATGAAAGTCAAAGTATATAAGACTAAAATAGCAAATACTCCTTAGGGATCTCTATATTTGTTTATTAAACTTATAGGGAAAACAAGAAAATATTGAGTCAAAGTTTTGGTTTTTTGTTTGTTTACTTGTTTTCTGTATGTTGGAACCAGATGAATTTTCTGGGTTTCACAGGTCCATTAATGGAGAAGAGGTTTGTCCCAGGATGAAGCACACCCATGACGGATTTAGATGAGATTTCGGACTTAAGAGTTGCTACTGAAATGGCATAAGGCATTTGGGATGTTGGGGTGGAGTAGAGTCTACTGCACATGGTGGGAAGACCATTTCTTTGGGGATCTAGAGGCTACCTGCTATGACTGAGCCGTGTCCCCCAAGAAGACAAATTCAAGGTCCTACCCCTGCCCTTGGGGACATGTAACCCATTTGTAAATAAGACCTTTGAAGGGGCTGTTAGTTAAATTGAGGCCAAACTGAACCAGGGTGAGCCTTCATCTACTCTGCCTGGAGAACATTTGGACAGAGCAGAGAGAGACAGACAGGAGCGAGAGATGCCCGCTGCGGTGGGGGCAGCGCTGAGTTAGGGTTGCTGGCCAAGCCATCTCCAGGATTCTGCGGACCTCAGAGATAATGGCTCACCTCCAAAATTGGGAGACAATAAATTCCCACTGTTTAAGCCAACTATTCTCAAATTTCTCATTAAAAAAAAAGGCAATTCATCATTTCTTCCACTTGTTTTGCTTTCTTCATCTCCTATATTGAAGTTTAAACCGTATAAATGCAATGCATCTACAATCTCCATACCCGGAAAAGAGTATTCCATTCTAACTTTTGTGAGTTTATACTGATTATATATTCCTGACCATATATTTTAATGGTATTTTATTTCACTCAATTAGCATGTGATCATGCAAATCAGATTTTGCATTATTTCCTGAACATTGTAACCAAGAGTAGATCAAAGTTTCCATATATTTAAAAGGCACAATTTACAAGCCCAGAAATACATTTTTTTATGATGTACTATCATTTTTTAGAACATTGCAGTGAAGACAAATATACTAATGCTTTTGATCTTAAAAATATATTGAATATTGATCATTCAAAACAATGTTTGCTTATTTGGGAACGTACAATTTCCCCCTAACACTTGTCTCTCCCTTCCCAGCTACCAGCTTTACTGTTACTTTACAGAGATATTAGCAGTTTTGTTAGAAGGAGAGAGATGTAATGTTCAGGGTCCCTGTTGCTCAGGCAGACACTTTTAGAAAATCAGGAGGGGAAGGAGAAAAGGCAAAACATACACAAGACAATTTTTTTTTACCACTTGGCAGCTCTAATAAGCTTAACAAGAAAACACATGGATTTATCGATTATTGTTATGTTGAAGATTTTCTCTCCATTTTGTGTATCCACTCAGATTCCCCCTAATAGGTAAGATTGTTGATTGATTATCAGAGATGTTTCAAGTAAGATAGAAAATGAACAACAGCAAAAAGCATGCCTGCTGGAGCCATGAGCTGTAGGTATACTTAAACTATAACTGGAAAACTGAGAAATTGTGCTGGAGGCTGAGTGTGGACTAGCTTGAGAGTTAAAACTCACGGGGGGAAGGAAGAGACAGTCTTGGGGTAGTGGGGCACACTTTTGTGAGTATCTCTTCAGGAGTTCTGCATAGTTCTCGGTGAGAATTCCCCTCCTTCTTCCAGGAGGAGAGAGTAAAAGTAACCACTTTATAGTCTACTCAGAGTCCCCTCCTTAACAAAGGATTGCCTTCAAAAGAAATTGCTTTACCACATCCTAAGCCAGATGGGTTAGGGTGAAAAACTCCCGGAATCTCTGCCTTCCACGTAAGGAAGAAAATATTTGCAGAACACATAGCTAATAAAGGACTTGTATCCAAACTATGAGAAGAACTCTTGAAGCTCAACAATAAAACCCAAACACCCTAGCTTAAAAATTAGCTAAAAATCTGAAAGACCTACCTCACCAAAGAAGAAACACAGATGGTGCATAAGCATATGAAAAGGTGCTTTATGTATTAGTCATTAGGGAATTGCAAATTTAAACTACCAAACTACTAGAATTCCTTAAAACCCAAATCACCTATAGCACCAATGGTGGTGAGGGACAGGGAGCCACAAGTACTCATTTACTTGTGCAGCCACTTCAGAGGATGATCAGAGGTTTATTGCAGAGCTCAACATGGTTTCACCACTTGCTGCAGCCATCGCGGTCCTTGGTATGCACTCAAATGAGGTGGAGGGTTTCCCCTGCAGAAACACACCATGCATAGGATTATAGCAGTATCGTTCATAACTGCTCCACATTGATGCAGCCTCTCAACAGGTGGATGGATAAACAAACAGCAGTACATCCGTACAATGATGATGGAGCCACAAGCCACAAGCCACAAGCCATGAAAAGACAAGGACCTTCAGTGCATATTGCTAAATGGAAAATGTGGGTCTCGGCAGACTGCATTCTGTATGAGCTCAACCATAGGACAACACCGCTCTGTTTGGGTGAATACATTTTGTAACCCTAAACAAGCAATGGTGGAGTGAAGACTTAAATCAGGATCTTTTAATTCTAAAACGTGTGCTCTTTTTTTCCAACAAATGCAACCAAGTCTCTTGACTATTCAAATTCATGTTCCGCTAATAATAATAGATTTCCCTCACTTTTAAATAGCACATTTTACTCTTCAAAGTCACATACTCATATATACCAGTTCATGAAAGTTTAACAGTCTATCAGATACAGAAACTGAGGTCAATATACTGCTCACAAGATAAAGAACTGATAATAAGAACAAAAAATCTGATTTTCAATCTAATGCTCTTTCTGCAATACAGTAATGCTTTTCATTTAATGAAAACAAAATGTATATACCCCCAAATAAAATCCACTTTGAAGAACATTTTAAAAATGCATCCTGTGCAGTTTTTAAAACTTGACATCACTTTTTCCTAAGTAAAAACAATTGATGTAGCCTTTTTTTTTCATAACACCTCTCAGCTAACTGTTTCCTGTGCAATTTCACGTCTGGCTTTTCTCCTCACAGATGTTTGATGCTCTCTCTAATCTGTCCTAAACCCAATCATCTTCTCCCACTCAACTTCTCTCGATTTGCAGAACAATCTACCTATCTCTCAATTCTAACTCTAGAATTCACCCATGGAATACCCTATGGCAATTGTGGCAATTGTTTTTACTTTCATTCATGATATTATTGAGTAGGTATGGCAGATAAACCTTGAAAAAAAAAAAGAGTAAGATGTCAACCTTTTTAGAGTTTATCTTATATTGGGAGCAGAAAGGAGAAAATTTAAAAAGAAATAACATAACGAATTATGTAGCATGTTAGAAGGTAATAAAATGCACAAGGAAGGAGAAGTATTTTAAAATAGAGCATTTTATGTTATATGGAAACTTTGGAGCTGGAAGTAGGGTGGACATATTCAAGTCTTAAGACAAGAGGTCTTTTAAAAAAAGGCAAAACCTTGTTGATCAGGTTGTTGTCCATGTGGACAGCTGGGAACAGAACCTTTCGTATCAGGGATATGGAGGCAGCCTCTGAAATAAAGCCACCTCTGGGCATCATCTGACCGGCTTGTGATTGGGTACCCTGTATTATATTCACATCATTAGGCTGTCCGTGACTGGTAGAGGAAATGGGATTCGGGAGGCAGATGGGGAGGAGAGGAGATCAAAAATGGGGAAGGCATTCAGAGGTTCTAAGGAAGCAATGACTGAGGACATAGAAGGGGACGGAGTTACTGAGCCAGGGAGGGCCATGGAGACGGTTAGCCAGGGCAGCTCCAGATGAGAACAGGAACTGAAGAGAGGACAGGCTCACCAGGAAGGCCAGTTCTTAGAGGAAAGAGCCCGTACAAGTTGCTACCCCACTTCCTCTTCTTCACTCTACCTCACTTAAAGCTGACACCCCCTATGTACCCTGGTGCCCCTCAGCGCTCATCTGAAGCCTCGCTGCGCTGCCTCAAATGCTCCCCTTCCAAACAAAAGTGATTTTCCTGAAACTTAATTCTATTAACCTCTTACCATCTGAGAAAATGTCAAAGGCTCTAACTTGCTCTTCATATTTAGCACAAACCCCTTAGTGTTGTATTAAACCACCTCCATAACCAGCACCAACCAACAGCTCCCACATGATATCCACTAGCATTTTAATGTACTTGACTCTCCATTCACACTCAGCTACAGTTTTCCAAAATGCCCCATACTTCTCAGCTACCTGAGACTTTGCTGCTCTCATTTCCCATCCATAAGAACATTTTGCTATTTCAATTTCCAGTTAAAACATGACTACTTGGATGTCACTTCTCAACACTGCAGGCACACCCTGATGTCTCCACTCTCAGGATGGTTTTATCTCCACCATAACCATCCTTCCCTGTTATAAGGTCAAGAGCCACATTTTATTCATTTTTATACTTTTCTAATGTCTAGCACAGATTCTTGCAGAGGGAGACTGAACAATAAAATTTTTGTTTAATACATGGATGAAAGAATAAATGCTGAACATAGGTAGAATTTAATATTCAGTCTAAATCTGAAATTAAGAGTAAAGTAAAATAATATAATAATGACAGTTTTCTTCTAATGGCTATAATCTGACAAATTATTCAGTCAAGTATCAACCCAGGTTTTAATGGAAGTGAATTTACAACTGTTTTTCAAGGAAATTGTTGAAACTATATTGAACATGTTCTATTGAACTTTATGATCTTACAAATTCTTCTTAAATAATTTTGTTTAAATAATTCAATATTTATGTATATGCTAGCATTTTATTCATTCTTATTTATCAAATTATTTTAAACATATTGCTATCTTTCATGTGTTGAGTTTCATTTCTGCTGTAAATTAAAGGATGTGCAGAAACTTGAATCAAACATACCTCGTAATTCTAGATATTAATCCAAATGAGTGGAAAATTTATGTCCATAGAAAAATCTAGACACAAATGCTTACAGCAGCTTTAGTGTAATTGTCTGATCCTGGAAACAACCAAGATGTCTCTCAGCACATAAATGGTTAAAGAAATAATGGTGTATCTGCACAAAATAATAGTATTCAGTGATAAAAGAGAAACGAGCTATCAAGCCACAAAAGGCATAGAAATCTTTAAATGCATATCGCTTAATTGAAGAAGCCAGTCTGAAAGCCAGCATATTGTTTGATTACAACTATATGACATTCTGGAAAAGGCAAAACTATAGGACCAGTAAAAGCATCTGTGGTTGCCAGAGATTTGGGGGGAATTGAGGAAGGATGAGTATGAGGAGCATAGGAGAATTTAGGGAAACTATTCTCTATGGTGCATACAGGACATCAAGTATTTGTCAAAGCTCAAGGAGCCGTACCGCACAAAGGGTGAACCCTAAAGTAAACTTTTTTAGTAACGATGGGCCAATACTGATTCAGCAATCATAACAAATGAACCACTCTAGTGCAAGATATTAATGCATGGGGGTAGGGGACCTGGTATATGGGGACACTGGACTATCTGTTTATTTTCTGTAAGCCCCAAAATGTTCTAAACATAATGTCTCTTAAGTAAAGAAAAAAAATTAAGGTTGACAAAAACCATATCTGATAAAAGAGCAGCTTTATTTTTATGCAATGCAAAGTTAAGAGGATGGATGAAAACTACCAATTACTGAGTACTTAACATATTTCACGGCGTAAGCTCAGTAATTTTGATCTAATATCTGTTATCCTCCAATGTCCATGTAGATTTGGCATTGTTTATCTATTTCAAAGATGCATAAATTTAATCTCAAGAAGTTAAAATAAATCACTGAAGATCACACGAATTCTAAGAAGGAAGACAATTCATTTAGTCAGGTGAGCTGGTTGGATCCTGTGATGTGTTTTCTCATGCGTGGCCTCTTGTACCTGCTCAGGCTGCCCCACAATTCTCACCCCACATGCACTTCCTGGGGTCACTTGACTAACTACTTACAAGTGCGTATTTAGGACAACAGACCAGTCGCTAAAATTTCCTGAATTTGCTATGAGATCGCCTTTAAGTCCCAGGGATGGCCGATTCATCAATGCTTTATTTGCAACCAAAGATATTATAACACAGTCGAATCCTATTAAGTGCTGTTCACGTTTTCTTTAAATTAGGAGAGAAATTATTCTAGATTTCTTTCATTAATGAAACATACGTAGAGGACACAGCTGAAAAGCACCCTAAAGACATCACATTCACAGTCCTGCCTAGCAGATGGAAGGGCAGGGAGCCTGAGAGGAGAGGAATCTGCGCAGGTTGGAGGGCGCACTGCTGGCCAGGCTGGGCCACAGCCGGTCACCTCTCCCCCGAGGCACGCGCTTCACATCTCCTTCAGCCTCCTGCCAGGAATCAGCCGTTCATCTAACACAGTGCAATCCCTACTGCCATTGCTAATTCCCTTATCAACTTCCACAAGTGTCACACACCCACGCTGGGCCTCACAGCCTCCTCCTTAGGCAGAGATTCTCATCCCACTCTTCTGTCTGCACCCAATCTTCGGGATCTGAGTTTCCTGCCTCTCACCTTAAAGACAGAGAAGAAGGAATTAGTTTAAGCTTTGAGTGATTTAGAGTCATTAATGTCACACTTCTATGCATTAATTATCAAGCCCAATTCCCTTCAGTAGCTACTTTAATTATAATACATTTGCAAAATGTATTATTTTATCTCCTTCCCTGTGTTTGACTTACAAATATTAACCTGCTGAAACAAAGACAAAATTAATTAATTAATTAATTAACCGGTGTAAAACACTTCCATTTTGTAACTATTAAAACTTTCTCCCTAACATTGTTTATCTGGCACTGATTTCTAAAGTGTCCTTTCTCGGTTCACTTGTCATTCCAGTATCTTCACATGACCCAGCAGTCGGCTTAGAGCCCAGTGTCGGCTCTCAGGACAGGGACTCTCTGCTGAATTCCCAGGTGCTGGGGCACTGTGAGCCTTAATGAGCTGTCTGACGGCCCCATGCTTCTTTCTCTCACAGTTGAAATCGAACTACCCCAGGGTGAAGCGTTCTCCCGACATCCAATGACCAGCGGTATGCAGAGTGCATTTTGCAAGAACTCAGCAATTTTCATTATTTTCATCAAAATATTCAGCTTGATGACTTAAGACTTTTCCCATAAATATCATTCGCCATTCAGTTTTTTAATAAAAATATTTCATCACATGTGAAAGGATGACCATTCCGGTAATTTCTGAAAGAAATGAAGGAAATGTCTTTAAATGGAAAGGAAGTGGGAACTTCGGCGTGCAATGAGGATAGCTACTCCTCTGATTTTTGTCCACTCACCACAAAAACTCTGAAATTGAACAAGTCATTTTCCTGCACAGCAAGAGGCAGCCTAGGACATGTGGGAACTCCTGCCAGAAGGCGGGCCATGCGAGGAGAAGGGAGCGCGCCCCGGGCAGGTGTCAGGGTCCTGGGGAAGGAACCGCGTCTCCGCAGAGGGAACAGACGAAGCAGGGGCTGCTGCACCTGGAGGGTCGGTTCCTTTGCGGGGGTGGGGGCGTCTCAGTCCGTGGCGGCAGCAGGGAGGCCTTCTAGGCACCCCTGTCCTCTGTGTGCCCGCCGTAGGGGAGGAGCCCCGTTCCCTGCTCCCGGGGACAGATGCACCACCGGGGTGTGAGCCGGGGCGGCAACACGCCCTTCAAGTGAGAGGCCACCAGGGAAGGTCATTCTGTTTTACCTGCCGAGCCAGCACACCTGGCCCTGGGCACAGGACGCGTTTATGGGTCCCATGAAAAGGCAGCCATGCTAGGCGTACTCCCCTTGCTGCCAAGGAACAACCAAAGGAGGCCCCACCTGGTCCGCCGTCGCTGAGCTTGGGCACTTTGTCTACTGAGGCACGGAAAGGAGGGGGCCCAGGAAGGGTTCTAGGCCAATTCGAGGAATTGCAGGAATGGAGATAAGTCAAAAGATTGCCGTGCAGAGGTGCCTCCAGAAGTATGCGACAGTCAAGAAGTGCAGCGGAAGGAGCCAGGCTGGGAGGCATTCTGCCTGGGCGGAGCTGGCTGCAGGCTCCAGGAGGCTCAGAGAGCGTGGGGAGTGTGCAGGTTTTCAAACCCGCCAAGTAGAGACCTACTAAGGTGTTGGGACCTGTGAGTAACTATTAACCCAGAATTCAATACTCAGGAAAAATATCCTTCAAAATTGAAGGTTAAATAGAGACATTTTTCATACAAGCAACAGCTGAGAAAATTTGTCAGCAGAAGACTTGCATTAGGAGAAGTGTTAACAGAAGTAGTTAGGGGAGGTAAATGACAAATCATATATAGAAGAAGAAATGAAGAGCTCTTGAAACAAATATATATTTATGATACGGAGTGCATTTTTTCTCTCTGTAGTGAGCTTACATTATGTGAAGGGGTGTATTTAAGCAGACTGTGATGAATTAATGGTGCATATTGCAGCAACTAGAAACATAACACAGATAGGTATAGCCAAAAAGCAATAGTATAATTAAAATAGGTCTCCAAAATAATTTATCAGCAAAATATACATGAAAGGAAGAACAAATAAACAACAAAAAAGATGAGCTAGCTAGAAGAATCAAAATGCTAACTCTGGGCTGGCCATGGTGGTTCACAGGCAGAGTGCTTGCCTGCCATGCTGGAGACCCGGGTTCGATTCCTGGCGCCTGCCCATGTTAAAAACAAAAGCTGCAAACCCTTATAATTACAATAAATATAAGTGGGCTCAACATGCCAATTAATTGTCAGAGCATTTAAAAAGCGAAAGAAAGCATGAGATGCATTTAAATATCCCTCGATATTAATAAGATATGGCAGTGCTTGGGTTTGGATGACGTGCAAAATGATTTGTTATCACGCTCACTGTGTACTGCACCGAGCTGATGTTTAATGAGATATGAATACTCACCACTTTCAATAGAGGAGCAGCTCCTCCATTCTGGGCACTAGCCTTTGGTCAGGGTAGGTTGTGGCTCCTCACTCATGAGGTGCTTTCTCTCCAGAATAATTCACAGTGGGATGGATGTTAAAGAATGGAAAAATGGCATACCAGGCAAACAACCAGCTCATGTGAGCAGTGAGGTGTGACCTGCTCCTTCACTAGTCTGGCTTCGCTGGCGTAAGGTGTTCTTCCTGGGTTTAGGCAGTAGTGTGGCAGAGAACGGGGCCCACATGGACAGGTGGTTCTGGAACCAGGAGGGTTCAGAATAATTCTAGTCAATTCTTCGTAAGGGACTGAGGGCAAGATGAATTCATGCTTCTTGGAACCAGTGTGGGACTCCTCCCAGAACTTCCAAAAGAAATGCCTGGGTTAGAGGGTAGGATTAGTTCTCAGCTAATATTGGTCCCCAGCTCTGTAGGCGGAAGTTTTAAGAAGGTAACAAAAGATACGGAAGGTACTTTTTTTTTTAAGTAGTAGGATGGAAGAGGAGAAGGGAAAAGTACATTCTTTTCCTGTTCGTATGAAACTCCAGCAGTTGATGTGGAGTTAACATTTGAACTTTTATGTGCAACCCAGATTATTTTTTTAACCTCATTCAGTTTGATCAGAACAGTATCTTAAGTAATGGCTTATGAACATTAGGATATGGAAATGTTCCTATTTTTTCCCTGTGTAAAACATGTGGGAACACCATTATTTTTATTGTGGTTCTCTTACCTATCCAAGAGCTATAGAACAAGCCCCTTGGGCAAGCAGTGCCATTTTGCTTATATGGCAGTTTTCTGGATTTTGGCAGCACGTGGAGTAGGGGCTGTGCATTCTTGTACTAATGTGTCCCTGTGCTCACAGGAAGCACGAAGGCTGACATTGTCAAGTTCTGTTTCTCTGATGAACAACATCCCTCGATATTAACAAGATATGGCAGTGCTTGGGTTTGGATGATGAGCAAAATGATTTGTTATCACGCTCATTGTGGACTGCGCCGAGCTGATGTTCAATCAGATATGAATACCCACCACTTTCAATACCCGATTGGTGTAGGAGCAGCCCCTCCATTCTGGGCGCTAGCCTTGTGTTCTAGTTTGCTAGTTGCTGGAATGCAATATACCAGCAATGGAATGGCTTTTAAAAAGGAGAATTTAATAAGTTGCTAGTTGACAGTTCTAAGGCCGAGAAAATGTCCCAATTAGAACAAGTCAATAGAAATGTCCAATCAAAAGTATCCCGGGAAAGATACCTTGGTTCAAGAAGGCCGACGACATTCAATGTTTCTCTCTCAGCTGGAAGGGCACATGGCGAACATGGCAGTGTCTGCTGGCTTTCCCGTGGCTCTACCAAAAGGGACTCTCTCCAAAATGTTTCCCCTTTTTAAGGATTCCAGCAAGCAACTCCACCTTCAGTGGGTGGAGACACACCTCCATGGAAATCATCTAATCAAAAGTTACCACCCACAATTGGGTGGGTCACATCTTCATATAAACAATCAAAATGCTCCCACCCAGCAATATTGAATGAGGATCAAAGGGCATGGCTTTTCTGGGGTCCACCACAGATTCAGACCAGCATACCTTGGGTCAGGGCAGGTCGTGGCTCCTCACTCATGAGGTGCTTTCTCTCCCAAATAACCATCCTTACAAGTACCCCTGCACTCCCAGAAAATGCATGTGAGAGGGTGGGATGGGTGTGAGTGGATGGGTGCAAGAGGAAGGAGCAGGAGTAAACGTTTGTGTGTATGCGCGTGTGTTAAGCTGAAGGTCTTAGGAATTCCTAAAGTGTCTTTCATGTCCTGAAGATTTTTGTGAATGTAAATCGTGAATGTTCATTAAATCCATATGTTGAACCCGAAAACATATGTTTATCTCCCTTTTTTACATGACTGTGGAAGTAAATCAAGATAATTAACAGGATCCAAATTGTTTTCAAGTCTCCCATTAGAAAGTTTCCCTGAAATAGCAGGGCTATTTCATAATAAACTTATGACTATTATAATAATATTCCCAAATCTATTTTTGTTTTCCAGTTACGTGAGTATCCTGAATTTCGGCTATGCGTTCATGCAGTTAGAAATCTCTACATACCTTGGAGGAAATATTATAATTTGGTTTTTTGGTTGCATCTCTGTTCCAAAACCTTTCTCTGTTTTCCCTTTTTTTGATTATTATTTTCTTATTAAAAGTTCAATATCTTACACCTGAAGCACTTTTGCTCTAGCTCTCCCCTCCCTTTCTCATTTCTTCTTTTCATCCTTTGGCTTCCAGCTCATATCCATCTACTTAAGCAATTACCATTTACTGAACCTCCTGGGGCCCAGAGGTCCCATCTCCATGTGTCCAGTAGGGTGAAGATGTCAGAGTCACAGGAATAAAACTCTGCTTGGGGGACCTGGATTAAATATGTCGTGAGTACCATGATAGAGATTTATGTGATGAGAAACATTTTTTATGTAAAAGTAGATGAAAAAGGCTCTGTTCTTAAATCCCCACTTACCAACAATATACATTTGGAAACGTTCTTTAACTTTCTAAGTCTCAGGTTCTTCTTTCATTGAGAAGGATGATGCCAAATTCAGAGGAGCCTCGTAACTGAAGACCACATTTAAAATGCTTATTTAGAAAAGCTAAATTTTTTTTAAAAGATTATTGTTTTATGTCTTCCAAATGTTTAACACTACTCTAAACTACTCATAAATCTGGAAAGTGTTCTCCTAAAGCGTCTGACCTTAAAACCCAGGAAACCTGGTTCCCTGAACCAAACAGGTAAAGGTGTGGGACGGTGGAAAGTATCCCTGGTGTCATAGTCATTTCTTTTGTCAGGTTGTGGCTACCAATGGCAACTGGCAATGAGTGAACGAGCAAACTTTGTACATGGCAGATAAGAAGAGCAACTGAGTTATTCGTTTATAGTTATTTAGCTTAGTCTTACGGTAGAAATAAACTGTTAATAATCTCAGCTCCTTAAATTTGTAAATAATGACCAAATAAAGATGAAAATTCTTGTGCTTTTACAATGCTTTATCTATGTTAAAGAATGCTTGCCCTTGCTATATCATTTGAGGTCACAGACATCTGCAACCTAAATGTGTAACTTCACCAGCATTATACAATGCATGTGTCCAAACCCTATAGCAAAAGGCTGACAGAGGCAGAGCTTGTTCAGGATCCCTAAATCTAAATTCAATATATATATATATATACATGTTTTAAATTCAATATTTTTAATATCACAGCATGCTCCCTACTTACATAGAACCAAAGTAAATCCCAATAATATCCATTGAACTATAGCATCAGAAGAGCAAATACGTTTGCACCTTGTAGAGGCTTAGTTAAGGGAAGAGAAAACTTCAACTGAAATCTTGATTGTTCCCATTCCTACACCAAAATTACAAGGATGCCCACATTGTTTCCTTATTTGGGAAACTGAGGTTGAAACAACCCTGGCAACTTGCCCAAGATGCTAGCAGACTCTAGTAAGGGCTGAAGCTTTAGTTTGGCCACAGGTTTGATTGATGAGCAGAGCTGTTATTTCTATGAATACATGTTATATATCCTTCTAGACAAGGAAGCCAGTATGTATTAATATTTATGCATATGTTGCTTCTTTTAATTCCTCTACAGAGTCTGTTTCCATTCTAGTTCCTCCGGATTAGAATATATTCATTTGTAGGAAGTTATTTCTCATAACACAAGTTGGTTACTATCCAAGAGAGCTCAACATCTTATATTTATAAATCTTCACAAATACATATATACTATATATATAATGGTCTATACAGAAAGTCTGAAGAAATTAAGAATCATGTTTTTCCTGCCTAGAGGAATTAGAGTACTTGAGTACAAATGCCAGAGTGAATATTAGAATGCACATTAGTTCCTAGATTAAAATGAAAATTCAGGTACAATCTCTGATTAAATGCTTGAATTTTAGCTATTAAATATGGTACTAGTTTACTAAAGTTTGGGTTCCAAGGTCACAGTAACCGCCTTAGAATTTGTCCATGATAACCTGTATTCAATTATACAAGTTACAAGGTAGTATTTTAACCCATATTTACACAGCTATACATAGTAAGAAGTTTGAACGAATCCTGACCCAGAGATAAATGACTCATTATGGAGTGCAGTGTTTGGAAAATGTCTTTGAAATGCAGACATCACCAAAAAATTAACAGCCTTTTATTGGGATAGGGACAGGGTGTTAATAAAGACATAACATTCTGATGTGAGGACTCAACAGAAGGTTATATTTCCTTGAATAAGTTCGTTTAGATGCAGAGATTGTAAAGAGTTTTAGGCAGACGGGCTCAGAGAATTTTATTTTTCCTGTTGGAAAAGGTTTTTGTTAGGTAATATTACCTAAGATTTTTACCTGTTCTTTCTTGTGTATCCCTTCTCATCTAAGACTGAATCAAAGCAACTAAATAACTGGTCATGAAATTCTTGGTCTTATTCTCAGACTTAAGACAAACCTTACATGTTAGGACCTTAATTGAAGAAAACACCTCTAGAAGCATTGAACTCCCTTTGCCTTAATTTAATACTCTGGCTCACTCTAAATTTTTCACTTGCACCTAATAAGGAGATTCACCAGGAAATAATGAGCTCTGGAGACTTCAGAGCTCCTTTTTCTGCCAGGTGTCTTTATTTCAGAATGAGCATGTACATGGCACTTTCAATTATTTGAACGAAAATATGTCTTAAACTATTCGCTCATGACAGCCCTTCTTTTTCCCAAGGGACATTTTCAAACTTTCACCTTAGTCTCTTGGCTCTATATCTGCACTTTATAGCTTTCTCAGTGTGTTTGTTCATTTGTTTACTCGTAAGACTCATTTACGTCATTGTGTTTAGCCAAGCGCTTGCTTTGTTTTGGATGGAAATAGCAGTTATAAGACATTAACTGTCACTCAGTAGTATTCCTGTCTTTTAATGACTCTCGGGTCCAAATAAGAACTACATGCCCTCTGCAGTATCACAGTTCTCCTGCCTTTGGAACATTGAACTTGTCTCTGGCAAGGAGTATGCGGTTGGCCTATCCAACTTCGCTTCAGAGGAATCACAAAACAAGGCATTGCACATTTCCATCCCTCAAAAAAGCTCCGTAAAGCCCTTTTATTAGGTCCCCGACTAAGTAAGCAGCAGTCTTCTGATTTCTAATGCTGGCCGGTTTTGCCTGTTCTAGAACTTCGTGTAAACAGAAAGAAGTGCAGCCCTTTTGCTCAATCTAAGGTATTTCAGATTCATTCACGTTGCTGTGTGTCTATATTTCCTTTGATTTTAAATCCTGAGTGATATTCCACATAATAAATACCGTACACTAGTTATGTCCATTCTCTTATAGATGGGCATTTGGGTTATTTCCAGTTCAAAAATAAAGAAACCATAAATTGATTAATACTAGTCTTTTTATGAATTTATTTATTTTTTAAATTTCCCTTAGGTACATGCTAGTAGTAAAAAAAAAATCTTTTCCAGAGTTGTGATCTATTTTATTCTCGCACAAGTAACATGTAAAAACCCAGTTTTTCCACTTTCTCCTTAACATGTGGTGCTGTCAATAGTTTTATTCACGTATACATTTACTCACTTTCTTATGTCAGTGTGCTGGGCTCAGAGTATTGGCTCACTGTGTTTAATTTGAACTTACCTATCGTCTAATTATGTTGAGACATTTTCATGTTCTTTTTGGCCATCTGTATATCTTCTTTTGAGATGTTTCTGTTCAAATATTTATCTCCATTTTCAGTGTTCTGCTCCCCTTTTTATTATTAGTTTGCTATGTGAGTTTTAAAGTATATTCTACATACATCCCTCCTAAACAACTTGTGAACAAAATTCTCTATGATATACATATCACATGCCTGCCTCTGTGTGTGTGTGTGTGTGTGTGTGTGTATATATATATATATATATATGTGTGTGTGAGTCTATTTCTGAAATAATATATATATGTAGGGAGAAAATATATATATATATATATATATTCTGGGTATGTCTTCTTTTCGGAACTAAATACCATGGACATTTTCACATGGTCTGTGACTTTGCTATTTGTTGACTTAGTGGTGCATTTTGATAAACAATATTAATTTTGATGAAGTCCTATTTATTATTTCTTTCCTTTTTGTGGCTACAACTTTTTATATTCAATCTTTAACAAAGTTGTGTCTATAGAAAAGCAAAAAATAAATTGTACAATATATTCTTCTAGAAGCATCAGAACTTGAGTTTCTATGTTTTTCCTAGGTTCCCTTTTTTTCCTTTTTTTTTTTTGCATGGGCAGGCACCGGGAATCGAACCTGGGTTTCTTTCTAGGTTCGCTTTTGAATTAACTTTGTTTGAAATACGATATGAGGTAGGGGTTGAGATTCAGCCCTTTCCTATATATTTATCCTTTTGTTTCAACATCATTTGCTGAA
Source organism: Myrmecophaga tridactyla (assembly GCA_004026745.1). Lineage (NCBI taxonomy): Eukaryota > Metazoa > Chordata > Mammalia > Pilosa > Myrmecophagidae > Myrmecophaga > Myrmecophaga tridactyla. The sequence goes on from PVIY010009067.1 coordinate 70,307, forward strand.
AAGACTTTCTGTTCTCCATTGAGTTACTTAGGCCTCTTTGCTTTAAAACAATTAACTAGATATCATTGAGTCTGTTTCTGAAATAATATCTCTCCTTTTCTTTATTTTAATGTCAATAATATTTTGTCAATATAAAGAGCTCTACAGTATGCTTTAAAATTAGGCCTCATAAGTCTTCTAACTTTGTGCTTCTTAAGGTGATTTTCACTATTCTAGATAATTTGCATTTTCATATAAATTTTAATATTCTCTTGTCTCTTTCTATAAAAAGAAAGTGTATTAGAAATTTAATTAGGAATTAGTTGAATAGAAAGCTTGATTTTGGGAGAACTGACAAATTATCAATATAGATTCTTCTACTTAATGAACATAGCATTTAGTACCTTTTATTTAGGACTTTAATTTTTTTTAGCAACATTTTATAAATACATAAAATTGTATATTTATTTCAAGATTTATTTCAGATTCACGATTAAGGCCAAACCTATCTTTTGCTAAATGTATTCCTCAGAAATTTATGTATGTTTGCTTTTGAAAATGTTGAATATATACTAATTTCAATTGTTACTGATAATCAATAGAAACATACTCAATTTTTGCGTGCTGATGTTATCGTTGGCTAGGGTCTTGCTATTTTGCTTATTAGATCTAATAGATTGTATTGATTTTTGTAGAATCTACCGGTTGTTTAAGGTAAATAATCATGTCATCCCTGAATGAAAAGGGTTTCAGTGATTTTTCTCTTCAATGCTTGTGTTTTTCTTATTGCACTGACTGGGCCTTCCAGTATAATGATGCATAAAAGTGATGTGAGCAGAGGGTCTCGCCTTGTTCATGAACTTCGGGGGACTGGTGATTGTTGTTACTGTCATGTTAACTGTATGTGTTTGTAAAATGCTTTTCATCTTAGCAATAAAGAATCGGACTTTTTTCGATGTCCCATTGCTGAGAGATTTTAAGCTTCCCCCCTCCTTTTCCCCCTCTGCCCGCCCCCAGGTGAGCTGATGAGAAAGCCCAGGTGTTCTTTCCTTTGGTGCAGGTGGGGGAATCAAGTCATGTGAGCGAGAGGCCCAAGGGGAGACCCCCAGCCCCAGACTCCATGGAAACCCCGGGCCGGGTTCCTTTCCCTGCTTTCCCAGGCCATTGGATATGCTACGGCACCTCCCTGCTCTCTGCAGAAAGCCTCATTCTGTGAGTAGTAAACTTTTCATGGTCTGTTGTGGGGGCAGGAGGGAGCACACCACCTCCATAGAGGAAACGGATTTCAGGCACGGGTTGATCGTATTTCTACAGAGTGGCCAACAGCAATCAGATTGATTAATTTTATAAATGCTATTTTTTCTGCTTCTGTTGAGATTCTTCTATGAGTTTCACCCTTTCTTCTGTTACTGTGGTGAACGATGTGAATTTTGAAATGTTGGACCATGCTTGCTTTCCCGGGAGAAACCTCTCTTGGTCGGGTGGTGGTAACTTTGATGGGCACAGTTGGATTTGATCCGCTACGAATTTGTTAAGGATTTTTTTCTATGTTCATAGTGATGTTCTGTAAATTTCATTTGTTTTAATATATGTGCCACTTTTTAGCATTTGAACTATACTGGCCTCATCAAATGGGTTGGAAAGTATTCTCATTTCCTCATCGTTAATTTTTTTGTAGAATTCATCAGTGAATCTAACTGGGCCTGGAATTTCTTTGTAAGAATAATTTTAATTATAGATTTAATTACTATAATAGATAAAAGGCTATTCAGATGTTTCATTTCCTTGAGGAGATTTTGGTAATTTGTACCTTTAAGAATTTTGCCTATTTTTCTATGTTGTCCAAATTATTGATGCAAAATTACTCATGGTATTACTTTATTACTTTTAATATTTTATGATATATTATAAAATCGCTTTCTCCATTTTAAAATTGCTACTTTTCTCTTTTTTCCCTTCATCAATGGTTTATCAATGCATGGTTTCTAAAAAGAACTTCTTAAGACATCCAGTTTCTGCTGAGGAACATAGAAAATTGGAAAGTTTGATGTATTTACATTTATTGTAAGTACTGATACTGCAGCACTGTCTTCTATGATTTTGCATTTGTTTTCTGTAAGTCAAATAACATTTTGTCTCCCTAATTTTTCCATTACTGCCTGTGTTCATATATTTTTTGTTTTGTTTTTGAAGTGAACCAGCTTGAATCCATTCTCATTCCCTTCTGTGCATGTTTTTTCAGATTCTGTCTTCGTGGTTACCATAGGGCATAGATTTAACATCTTAAATATATAAAATCATGTTTTATTTGATACTGACAACTTCAAACTATGTTGTTGTTGAAGATTGTTAAAGGAGACAAAGAAGGACACTATATACTGATAATAGGGGCCAATTCAACAAGAAAATCAATAATAAATAGATATAAATCTAACATCAGAGCCCCAGAATATATAAAGAAAATATTGACAGATCTGAATGAGTAATAGATGATTGTACAATAGTAATAGAAGTCTTCAATACCTCCCTTTCAAAAATGGATAACTTCAACTTCTTTGAGAGACTAAAGGGAGACATGCTTATTTGGTGCAAAATTTATATTTTGGGTAATGCATTTCCTAATTTAACGTGTGTGGTCAGTTTAGTTGAACACCATAAGTACAGGGATTCTTGACTAGGGAAGAAGATTTTATGGGTTTGTCCAGAGTGATGCCCCAATAAATCCCAGAATGATTTGGACAGTGAATAAAGATGTAATTGCAGGGTCCCCTTAGGGAAATGGGAAGAAAGTAGGAAAGATTCAACTTCCCCATCTGGGGAATTTCTGATACTCTCACAAGAAGTGGGGGCAACCAAATCAATAGGCTGAGCCCATGATCTTGGGGTTCACCCCATGAGACTTACTCCTACAAAGATAGGCTATCCCTACTTAAAATTAGGCCTAAGAGTCATGCCCAGAGAACCTCTTTTGTTGCTCAGTTGTGGCCTCTTTCTCTAAGCCAACTCTGAAGGTGAATGCATTGCCCTCCCCTCTATGTGGGCCATG
>PVIY010009068.1:0-74050 GCA_004026745.1 Myrmecophaga tridactyla
GTTTACTGGAGTCCTATAAAAGAGGAAGCATTTTGGAAAATGAGAGATTCAGAGAGAGTAGAGAATGCTGCAACACCATGGAGCAGAGAGTCCATGAGCCAGTGACCTTTGGAGATGAAGAAGGAAAATGCCTCCCAGGGAGCTTCATGAAACTGGAAGCCAGGAGAGAAAGCTAGCAGATGACACCATGTTCGTCATGTGCCTTCTCACTTGAGAGAGAAGCCCTGAGAGAGAGAAGCCCTGACTGTGTTCGCCATTTGCCTTCTCACTTGAGAGAGAAACTCTGAACTTCATTGGCCTTCTTGAACCAAGGTATCTTTACCTGGATGCCTTAGATTGGATATTTCTATAGATTTGTTTTAATTGAGATATTTTCTCAGCCTTAGAACTGTAAACTAGCAACTCATTAAATTCCCCTTTTAAAAACCATTCCATTTCTGGTATATTGCACTCCGGCAGCTAGCAAACTAGAACACACACACACACACAAGCCTGGTAGAAAGTTTATAGCACATGTCAAAAATGTTTGTTTGATATAAATCTTCTCACACTACTTACCCCTATGGGGAAGTTTACCTTGGTTCTCATGCCAATCCCTCAGTCATCCTGGACACATTAGATTTTTAATGGTAATCTCTGTGGCTGGGACCAAAGGCAGGCTGTAGGTGACAGGAATGCCTCTTAGAAGAAATGGGGAGAGAACAGAGGCCCCACTGAGGGGGACAACAGTGGTCCAGATCTTTGTCAGGTATCATCCTACATGTGACCTGCAGAGGCAAGGCCTTTTGATGGAGTCCTGAGGAGTCTGGGGTTGCAGGACAGGATCATAGAGACTTCTGAGCTTCTCCCCACAAAGGATGCATGTTCCACCCTGGCTCTGTGACTTGTGTGTGGCCTTTATGGGCCGTGACCAAAGGCTTAATGCCTGGGTTGAAAGCCACAAGCCTTTATCCTGCATAGGAATTCTAATTAAACTGGGGCTCTCTGGGTCTCACTTACAAAAGGCTCAGGAGCAGACCCTACTTTTCAGGCCCCCATCCAGCTGGTCACTTTAATGCCACCAGCAGAGATGCTTAGCGCAGGGATTCTCTGCTTGTCTCTGGGGTGGGCTGCAGAGGGCAGGAGCCAATACTGAGTCTGGAGCATTGATTCAAACAGACATCTAATGAAACCTCTCTTGATGGTCTCTTGGATCATTCTGGGGCCTGGCTTGCCAGATACTCTTTTTGTTGTTTGTGCTGCTCTTTTGCATTTATTATGTCCACCCATTTTCTTCAAAATGAATTGGGTTGGTGTGTTGGTTTGAAAGGATTTATGTATTCTAGAAAAGCCATGTTTTAATCCTAATCAATCTTGTGAGAGCAATGGTTTCTTCTAATCCCAAATCAGTACTATAGATTGGAAACTTGATTAGGTTATCTCCATGGAGATGTGACTCAATCAATTGTGGGCATTAAACTTGATTAGATGGAGATGTATCTCCACCCATTGTACATGGGTCCTGATTAGTTTACTGGAATCCTTTAAAAGAAGAAGCATTTTTGGAAAAAACTTCAGACATTGCAGAACCAACCAGCAACCTTTGGAAATAAAGAAGGAAAACACTTCCTGGGGGGCTTCTGGAAGCAGGAGACCTGGAGAGAAAGCTAGCAGATGCCATCATGTTCACCATGTGCCCTTCCAGCTGAGAGAGAAACACTGAACATCATTGGCCTTCTTTAACCAAGATATCTTTCTCTGGATGCCTTAGATTGGACATTTCTATATACTTGTTTTAATTTGGACAATTTCACAATTTAGAACTGTAAACTTGTAACTTATTAAATTTCCCTTTTTAAAAGTCATTCTGTTTCTAGTATATTGCATTCTGCCAGCTAGCAAACTAGAACAGTTGGTTTACGTGTTCAGGGATCCAGAGAAATCCACGATGGTGGAATCCTATCATACAGGTTTCTCCAAGAGATCAAACTGGCAGGGTTTCATTCAGCAGTTCTTGACTGAGGTCCAGGTGAATTATGGGTTACAAGTGTCAGGGTCCCTGGCTTATGAAAGATGGATGAGAGACAGAGGGCTTTCCAGAGAAGCTGGATATGGAGCTAAGCCCTGAAGGATGGGTAAGATTTGTTTAGGCAGAAGGAAGCCCAAGGGACACAAAAATAGCTGGTTTGCTCATAAATAACATTGGAGGTTAATCTGCACATTATAAACCTTAATTTACAGACTCATCTCTTTCTGATAATTCCTGAACCAAAAAGCTGCTCCCTTTTCATGTTTGACATTCATGCTGTCCTACTGTTACTTATTTTCTCCTTTAAATGAGGTCCATTTGAGTATAAAATAAGAATGTGTGTGGATGTGGTGATGGTGGTCAGAGCAACATCCGCCTCTTCCCTCCCTCTCCAGGGGGCCTTTGACCTAGGTTGTGCCAGAAAACCTATTATTGCAGTAACTCTGTCTATTACCCCTCTACTCTCCCCAACGCCTCCTTTCCTCTTCAAACTTCAAACCACCACTCCAACTTAGGCTGGGTCTGAGTCTGCATTTGCCATGCCCTCCCCTGAGCCTTGTTCATTGGTGATCAAAGCACTTAGTGAAAAAAGAGAAGGATTAGAATGAGAGAAGAGATCCAAAGTGGAATTTGGTACTGCCTTTTGGGAACAGAAGCTCTTCCAGCTTCTGTCGGTCTGCACAAGCAAAGGCCTGGGCTCCTGGCAGACTTTCCTGCTAGGCCAGGAGACACCCACACACCCAAACCACTGGGAATGCAGCTTGCTGACCTTGGCAGGAAGGAGGGCTGAGTCGGCCTTTTGCATAACATAAATACTCAGCACAGCTGCCTATGACCTGCCCACTTCTTGTCAAATCCAAGAAGGAAGGGACCTGCTGGCCAAAACTTTTCCCCCCACTGGACCTCAGACCCCAAGCAACTTGGACTCTGCTCAAGTTCTTAAGTTGGGGCCATCTCCCTCCTCACTTCTGAAACTGGCTGCTGGTGGAGGAAAAGTCTGGGTGGGAAGGACAATAAGAAAACCTGAAGAACTGCTTGTTCTAATAGAAAAATGAAAGGTCCATTGTTGGCAAAGCATTCTTGGGAAGCTCCCTTTAAACTTTGCTAGGGAAGCTCTGAATCTCTTTGCCTTGGCTGATTCTGAATGAGGAGGAAGGGAAAAAGAACAAAATAATTCAACTTGGCAAAAGGGGTTGGGTTTCCCACTGCTTTTCACACTCACCCTCAGCATGAGTGTGAAAAGCTAATTTCCACAGCTGGCAGCACCCCTCATTGCCTTCCCAACCCCACACCTGGGGTCAATCCTGATTCAGTCCTTTGATCACAATGTAACTATCACCACCACCCCACCCCTTGTCTCCATCACCGATGCTTCCTTCTTCCTCTTTGATTGTGTAGGTCCCACACTTTCATCTCGACCTGATCAAGTCCCACCCACATTTTCCATGAGGTTTTCTCCTAATCATTCTGATTTCTCTTTTCTTTGAATTCTTGTTATTCCAGGGTCATGCACTGTTAGCATGAATTGCTTTTTAACAGTTTCATGAAAATTAGCTCTGTCTCACTGGCCCACTGTCATCACGTAGAGAGCACAGCTACTGGGATGGGCTCAGTAAATATGGGTTGACTAATAGATTCCTGGAAAAGTGAAAAATCCTTCCAGCATATGAGAATTGGCCGTTGTACCCATTTACAGAGCCCACCAGAACACTTGGCAAATTGGAAAGAGGGTCCTTGGTCCTGAATTTTGAAGATGAGACCCCACTAGGGCTGAAGTGACTGATATATACTTTTTGAATGGAGCCTGGTTCTGGGCAAGCCCAAGTCACCATGTGAGGTCAAGTTAGGAAATCAGTGGATAAAACATTGCCTTAGCATTTTAGTGCCACAGTTTTCTTATTTGTATGAGAGATGTGAGTAGATGATCTCCAAAGTTATACAATATTCTAGGCCAACCAACCTCTAGCTACCCTGCCAGCCAACTGCAGCTACATGCAAGACTAGCAGAAGAACCATCCAACTGAACCCAACTCAAGTGGTTGACTCACAGAATCATGAGCAAATGATTTATTTTGAGTCACTAAACTTTTGGATTATTTGTTACTCAGCAATGCATAATCGGGATATCACGTACCAATGCTATTTTACAGATGAAAAAACTGAATCTCCAAGGGTTTGATTGACTTACCTATCAGGACAGCATTGGAAAAAAAGAGAAAGCCCTATCTTTATGTGGTACAGGTATCTAGTCCTTGAACACTGTGCTATGGGTATTTCTGCTCTTGGCTCATCAATAAAACATGACAGAGTTTGAGAAATTCCAGATAAGAGGAATTAAGAATTCTAGGGGCTGAAGTCTGGCTAGGTATGAAGAGACTACAAAGATGAGGGAACTTGAACTGGAATCACAAATGCAGGGGAAGTGAAGGCTGCAAAACCATAGTGGAGTAGTGATATAGATATAGCTACCAAATCTGAGAATCATAAAACTGGAGAATAAGAGGTAACTTATAAAACTTTAGAGAAGAAATTTTAGGAAAAATAAAGGAAAGGGCTATTTTTCACAGTAGGCATTAAATTAATGGGGCTTATTACTTTCAAATGTGGTATAAGTTTAAAGTATAAATACTTTTTTGTTTATTAATATATCTAATCATATTTATTGAGGGCCACATTTATTATATGCTAGGGGAAGGAGATTCAGAAATTAATAGAACACAACTGGTTCACTTGCATTCCAGCGAGATAGACAGACATGCCAATTAATCAAACAACAAAGGCTTGTTGAGCACCAGGTATATGCCAGATACTGTCCTAGAAGTATGGGTACAGTGGTAAGAAAACTTAAATTGCTTCTGCCTTTGTTATAAGACAGAAATAAAGGGATCTTTGAGAATATATCAAAGTGAGTCATTAACCTAAGGAATTATAAAAGTCTTCTTTGAGGAATTTATAGGCTTAAGCAGACAACCAGAGGCTGAATAGTAAGGAAGGTGGCAAAGAGAGCAGGGAAGAACATTCAAAGAGGGAATAGCATGTAGCAAAGGGAAGGAGAGACTTGTTTGAAGAACTGAAAGATGTCCTTCTCCACTCTGCATGCATACTAGAAGGCTGACCACTATGGACCATATTTCCTGGGCTCCCTGTTTCCTGGCTTCCAGTTGAGTTTGAGCAAGGGAGGCATTAGCAGGAAATCAGAGGACAGATGGGAGAGAGATCATAGCATTTCTTCTCTTGCTCTCTATTGCTTGGCTGCTGAAATTTAACAGTGGCTGTATCCTTCTATAGCAACAGCTCCTTTAGAGCAGACCCATTACCATGCCTTCAGCTTTATTTGTTCTGGTATTACCCTTTGCTTCCTCTTACCCATTCAAGTCTAGGAATCAATGGCTTTCCACTGTTGCCAGTCCTGAAGTGCCTTAACTTCCTTTTTTGTTTCCTGTAGTCATGCTCACAACTTTGAAAATAGTATCTTCACTAAACCCTTTTCAAAATCAGTTGTAAGTATGCCTTCTGTTTCCTGTGCAGGGCTTTAAATGAAGGTCACACTAACAATTTTGGACTCTATTCTAAGAGCAACAATAAGATGTTTATGAGCTTTTAGTAAGGGAGTAGCATGGTGATATCTGCTTTATAGAAAGATCACCCTGGAGTTGTTGCTTCCAGGAATGACAGAATAGGAGCTCATCAGAGTAACTCTCCTACAAAGAAACAACAAAAAATCTGTTGCAAAGAAATAATACCAAAACTGCAAAATACAGTTATTCTAGAGAGTGAATAGAAGCCAACAGAAAACTAAACACTTAGAGGATGGGAATTTTACAAAGTGAGTTCTCATTTTTGTGACTTTCATGCACTTGATGTGGTGTGGGAGGTGGCAGGGATGCTGTTGGGAAACCGTGCTCTCTCTGGATTGGGTATACCAGAAAACTGAGGCCAGGGGAACTGGGCTGCTGAAGAGAATGCAGGAATCATGACAGGGGAAGAGTCAAAGAGAGGATTCCAAAATCTGAATACTTACATCCCTGAATCTTACATGCACAGAACAGACTGAAAATAAGTTAGCTAAAGAGAAATTATTTGAACTGATATAGAGACTACTACCTAAGAAAGCGTTTGGAGTCCTCTTATAACAAAAATAACAGAATCAAGACTCTCCACACTGAACATTCTTAATGATCAGGTTGCAATCTGTTTTAGTTTGTTAAAGCTGATGGAATGCAATATATCAGAAAAGGAATGCCTTTTTAAGAAGGGAATGTATTAAGTTTCAAGTTTACAGTTCTAAGGCCATGAAAACGTCTTAGGAAACATACCTTAACTCCAAAGAAAGGACCACTGATGTTTGAGCTTTCTCTGTCAGCTAGGAAGGTACATGGGGACATCTGCTAGCTTTCTCTCCCAGTTTCTTATTTCATGAAGCTCCCCCAAGGGTGTTTTCCTTCTTCATCTCCAAATGTCTCTGACTGCATGGGCTCTGTTGGCTCTTTCTATAGTGTTTCCTTCTTAAAGGGCTCCAGTAAGGGCAGGCCACGGTGGCTCAGCAGGCAAGAATGCTTGCCTGTCATGCCCGAGGACCCGGGTTCATTTCCCGGTGCCTGCCCATGTAAAAAAAAAAAAGGCTCCAGTAAACAACTCCATCTTGAATAGGTGGAGACACATCTCCTTGGAAATCACCTAATCAAAAGGTACTACCTGTAATTGGGTGGGTCACATCTCCATGGAAACAATAAAAAAGATCCCACCCAGCAGCACTGAATGAGGATTAAAGAACATGGCTTTTCTGGGATATACAACAGATTCAAACTGGCACACAATCCAAATTCACCCGACATAAGAAGAGCCATGAAAACTGAACACATTCTCAGGAAAAAAGGAGAATCAACTGAAAATGATTCTGAGATGACCCAGAAGTTGAAACTAGCAGATAAGGATTTTTTAATGGTTATTATAAATATCTTCAATGAAGGATAGGAAATCTCAGCAGAAAAAGAGAAACAATTAAAAAAAGGGAATTTTAAAACTGAAGATACAATATCAGAAATAAAACTTTTTTGAATGGACTTACAGAGGGAAAAAAAAACAAATAACAGATCCTCAGGGACCTATTAGAGAATATCAAATGATCAATATATGTGCAACTGGAATCCCAGACAAAGAGGAGAGAAAAAATCCAGCAGGAAAGAACCATAGGAGGACTGAAGCAGCTATATTAATATCAGATGAAATAGAATTCAATAAAAGGTATTACCAGAGGTAAAGAGAGACATTTCATAATTATAAAAAGATCATTTAATCATGAAGACATTATTCATAAATTTTTAGATGCCTAATTCAAAGCTTCAAAATACATGAAACAAAATTGGCACAATTAAAGAGAGAAATAGACAATTCCACAATTATAGGTGGATATTCTATTACCCTCTCTCTTAGCAATTATAGAACTAGACCAAAAAAATCAGCAAAGACATTGAGGACTTAAACAAAAGCATCAATTACTTTGATGTATTGGTGTTTATAGAATCATTATATCCACCAATGATAGAATACACATTATTTTATTTCACATTTAAAAAATATGTGAAATATAACAAACGTACAAAAAAGCAATAATTTTCCAAGTACATTTTAACAAGTAGTTATAGAACAGACTTTAATGTTTGGAATGGGTTACAGTTCCATGATTTTTTGTTTTTTCTTCTAGCTTCTCCAAGACACTGGAGACCATAAGAAATATCAATATAATGATTCAGTAGTCATACTCATTTGTTAATCTTATCTTCTCTCTTGCTTCATTTTTTTAAACATTTTTTTATTGTGAAAAATAACATATATACAAAAAAGCACTAAGTTTCCAAGTACATTTTAAACAAGCAGTTATACAACAGATTTTGAAGTTTGCTATGGGTTACAGCTCCATGATTTTTCATTTTTTTTTCTAGCTGCTCCATGACACTAGAGACCAAAAGAAATATCATTGATTCAGCAGTTATACTCATTTTTAGAATCCTATCTTTTCTATTATACTCTTCCTTCTCTCTCATTTCTTTTTTGTGAAAAATAACATATATACAAAAAACCCAATAAACTGCAAAGCACAGCACAACAATTAGCTGTAGAAAAGATTTCAGAGTTTGGTATCAGTTACAATTCTATAATTTTAAGTTTTTACTTCTAGTTGCTGTAAGATACTGGAGACAAAAAGAAATATCAATATAATGATTCAGCACTCATACTCATTTGTTAAACCCTATGTTTTCTGTATAACTCCACTATCATCTTTGATCTTTCTCCCAATCTTTAGGAGTGTTAGGGTTATGCTTATTCTAATTTTTTATGTTGGAAGGGGCAGTTGATAATATGGGACAGGGGAATGGAACTAGTTGATGTTCTGGAGAGGCAGGCCCCTCTGCATTTCAGGACTTATCTGGTCCAGGGACCCATCTGGAGGTTGTAGGTTTCTGGAAAGTTACCCTAGTGCATGGAACCTTTGTAGAATCTTATGTAATGCCGTAGGTGTTCTTTAAGATTGCAGGAATGGTTTTGGTTGAGGTTATGATAGGTAGAAATATCTAACTGAAGCTTGCATAAGAGTGACCTTCAGAGTAGCCTCTTAACTCTATTTGAAGTCTCTCAGCCACTGATACCTCATTTGTTATACTTCTTTTGCCCGTTTTGGTCAGGATGAATACACATATTTTTTAAGAGCGCGTAGTATGTTTACTAGGAGAGGTGTACCTGTTTGGATATTCTGAACCCCAGAAAAGCCATGTCCTTTAATCCTCATTCAATATTGCTGGGTGGGAGTTTTTTGATTGTTCCCATGGAGATGTGACCCATCCAATTGTGGGTGGTAACTTCTGATTAGATGGTTTCCATAGCTCTGTGTCTCCACCCATTCAAGGTGGGGTTGCTTACTAAAGCCCTTTAAGAGGGAGCCATTTTGGAAAAAGCTTTAGAGCCCATGCAGGCAGAGACCTTTGAAGATGAAGAAGGAAAATGTCCCTGGAGGTGCTTCATGAAACAAGAAGCTGGGAGAGAAAGTTAACAAATGTTGCCATGTCTGCCACATATCTTTCTATGGATACTTTAGATTGGACATTTCTATAGCCTTGTTTTAATTTGGACATTTTCATGGACTTATAACTGTAAACTTGCAACTTAATAAATTCCTCTTTTTAAAAGCTGTTCAGTTTCTGGTATATTACATTCCAGCAGCTTGAAAACTAGGACAAGAGGTCATAAGCTGGACCATATAACAAGTCTTAAATTTTAAAAGATTGAAATAATACAGAATATATCCTCTGGCCATAGTGAAATTAAATTAGAAATCAATATGAAAATGAGGAACCCCCATAAATTTGGAAATTAAACAACACACTTCTAAGTAATACATAAATCAAAGAAGAAATCACAAATTAGAAATTAGAAAATATTTTGAACTAGATGATTATGAAAATACAACACATCAAAAATTGTGGGATGCAATTAAAGCAGTGCTGTTTCTAGGATTGGGACAAAGAATATATAGGATGAGCCTGGAATATCTTTTACCACAAAGGAAAGAAATTCTCAAAAATAAAAAAATGGGGGCACATTGAAGGGACAACCAGAGTGAAGCTAAAAAAGCTCTCAATAGACAAAGCTGGAAAATTTTGAACAATAACAAAAATTAATGATGCATTATTAGATTAACTTAAATATAAAGCAAATTATCCTTGAATCTATATTGAAATGAATAAATGACAGAATAAATAAATGGGGAGATGAGGCCAGTACCCAGTACAGAAAAATTCCAGATAATTTATATAGTAAATCCCACCCTTCAGGAAGTGGAGCTTAACTCTCCCCATGCCCTTTTGAGTATGGGCTGCACTTAGTGACTACCTCCAAAGAGTAAGTATGAAAAAGAAGTGGAGGAATAACTTTGAAGTAGAGTAATTTGGCACATACAACCTCAGTGAATCGATCAAGATTAATATTATTATTAAGTCACGTAGATAGCACATACCCTTGATATGATGTGATGAGAATTACATTTCACCTTTGTGGTCTACCTCCTCAAAACCAATAACCTCAGTTTAACCATGAGAAAACAAACTGAAGGACATTCTACAAAATACCTTACCATACCCCTCAAAAGAGTTAATGTCATAAATAACAAGGTAAGTTTGAGAAATTGTCACAGCCAAGAGGCTTACGGAGACATGGTGACTAAATGAAATGAAATATCTTAGACGGAATCCTGGAAGAGAAAAAGGACAGTAGAGGAAAACTGGTGAAATCCAAATTAAGTGTGGAATTTGGTTTCTAGTAATGTACCAATGTTGGTTCTTTAGTTGTGACAAATGTCCCATAGTAATGTAAGATTTTAACAATAGGGGAGACTGGGTGAGGAGTAGACAGGAACTTACTGTACAATCTTTGAAAATTTTGAAACTATTCTAAAATAAAAAAAATTTCTTTAAAAATGTAGGATGCATGTAAAGTCATACTTAGAGGGAAATTTACAACTTTAATGCTTATATCAGAAAATATGAAAGATCTAAAATCAATTATCTGAGTTTACAACTTTAGATATTAGAAAAGAAAAACAAATTAAACCCAATGTGAATAGGAGGAAGGAAATAGTAAAGACCAGAGCCCAATAAAATAGGGAATGAACAAATAATAGAGAAATATCAATGAAATGCAAAGGTGGTTCTTTGAAATGATCAATAAAATTAATCAAAATAAAATAAACTTCTAGCCAGATTGATAAAATGATGAGAGACAATATGCAAATGAACAATGTGAGGAATGAGAGAGAACATATCACAACAGATCCTACAGACATTAAAAAGATAATATGGTAATATTAAGAACAACTTCAGGTCCATAGATGTGACCACATAAATGAAATAGACACATTCCTTACCAAAATTGATTGGAGAAGAAAGAGAAAACTTGAACAGCTCTATAAAAAATAAGGAAATTGAATTCATAATTAAAAACCTTCCCACAAAGTAAATTCCCAATCCAGATGGCTTCACTGGTGAATTCCATTAAAGACTTAAGGAAAAAGGAAGAAACCAATCCCACAGAAATCCTTTCAGGAAAGAGAAGGGTAAGGGATACTTCTGAATTCATTTTATGAGACCAATATAACTCTAATTCCAAACCCAGAGAAGATATCATATGAAAAGAGGACGAAAGAATAATATCCCTCATGAATATAGACATGAAAGTCCTTAACAAAATATTAGTAAATATAATCAGTAGTATATAAAAAGGGTAATACATCTTGACCAAGTGAGGTTTATTCCAGGAATGCAAGATTGAAAATCAATTTAACTCAACAAATTAATAGAATAAAGGAGAAAAACAATATGATCATTTCAATAGGTGCAGAAAAAACACTGTTTTATGATACAAACCCCCTCACCAAACTAGTAATAGAAGGAAACTTCCTCAACAAGGTGAAAGTTTCATTTCTGTCCTTTTATAAGGCAGAGATGTCTGCTCTTACCACTATTCAACATTGAAGCAGAGGTCATGCTAGTGTAAAAAATAACAGAAAAAAGAAATAAAACTCATAAATATTGGACAGGAAGAAGCCAATAAACATATGAAAAGGTGCTCAACACCAGTAGTCATGAGGGAAATGCAGATTAAACTCACAATGAGATACTACTATACATCCACCAGAATGCACTAGAAAAAAGGCTGTTGATACCAAGTGTTGGTGAGGATGTAAAGCAACTTGAACTCTTACACACTGCTGGAAGGAAAGCAAAATTGTCTATCCACTTTGGGAAACAGTTTAGCAGTATCTTATAAAGTTAAATATGTACTTACTCTATGACCCAGCAATCCCCTCTTACACATTTATACAAGAAAAATAAAAATGTCCATGCAAAAACATGTACATAAATGTTCATAGCTGCTTTATTCAAAACAGGCCCAAACTGGAAAGAACCCAAATGTTATTCTACTGCTGAGTAGAAAAACAAATTGTGGTACATCCATAGTATGAAATACTATTCAGTGATAAAAAGGAATGAACTATTAATACACACAGCATAAATGAATCTGAAAACATTATGCTAAATGGGAGAAAAACACAAAAGATGGCACACTTTATAAATAAATTTTTATGGAATTTTAGGAATATCAAAACTATAGTGACAAAGAACATAGCAGTGATTACCTTAAGAAAAGGTCAGGGAGGGTGTCAAAGGCAGTGATTGCATAAGAAAAGTATTATGGGATGGAAATGTCTGTATCTTGATTGTGATCATGCTTATATGACTATATACAGTTACCAAAAACTAATAAGGCTATACTCTTAAAACCAGTGAACTTTATTGTATAAAATTATATGTGGTTGCAGTGTGATGAACAGATTGGAGGGAAGCAAGCCTGGATGCTGGAAACCAATTGGAGGCCAAGATGGCAACCCTGAGCTTGATAGTGAACGTAGAGATAAATGTATGGATCTGTTATTTGTTGGAGGAGTAATCAGCAGACCTTGGTATGAATTAGATTTGGTGGATAAGGGAGAAAAAAAAATCAAAGAGGACAACTAGGTTTCTGCTGTGAGTCCCTGAACTGAAAGTTCTGCATTTCCTAAGACTGGGGACCCTGGTAGGGGCCTTGTTCTGGGAGAAAGATGTGAGCTCAGCTTCAGATATAGGGTACCAGTGAGTCACCTAAGTGGCAATAACACATAAATGCTTGGATGGGAGGTCCAAATGAGAAATTTGAACTGAAATTAAAGATTTGGGAATGCTTAGGAAAGGGGTAGATGAGATCACTGAGGGAGGGAGTCTAGAGAATTGAGAAGGCCATTGGACAGGACCCAAGGAACTTTAAATTAAAAAATGTGTATTTTTATTGATAAAACAACATACATATATTCTTAACATACAAACATTCCATACATGGTATACAATCAATGACTCACATAGTTGTGTATCCATCACCATGATCATTTTTTTTAACATTTGTATCACTCCAGAAAAAGAAATAAAAAAGAAAAAAAAAAACTCACATATACCATACTCTTACGCCTCCCTCTCATTGATCACTAGTATTTCCATCTACCCAATTTATTTTAACCTTTGTTCCCCATCATTTGTTTATTTTTATCCATATTTTTTACTCATCTGTCCACACCCTAACTAAAAGGAGCACCAGACACAAGGTTTTTACAATCAAACAGTCACTTTGTGAAAGCTATATCATTGTACAATCATCTTCAAGAAACAAGGCTGCTAGAACATGGCTCTACAGTTTCAGGCACTTCCCTCCAGCCACTTCCAATATACCATAAACTAAAAAGGGGATATCTATAAAATGCATAAGAATAACCTCCAGGATAACCTCTCGACTCTGTTTGAAATCTCTCAGCCACTGACACATTATTTTGTCTCATTTATCTCTTCCTCCTTTTCATCAAGAAGGTTTTCTCAATTCCTTGATGCCCAGTCCTGTTTCATCCCAGGATTTCTGTCCCAGGTTGCCAGGGAGGTTACACCCCTGGGACTCATGTCATACATAGAAAGGGGGAGGGCAATGTGTTCACTTGCCATGTCAGCTTAGAGACAGAGGCCACATCTGAGCAACTAAAGATGTTCTCTGGGGGTGACTCTTTTCCTTTCTTTTCAACTTTTTTTTTTAAAATTGTATAACACAACATATACACAAAGCAAAGAAAGAAAAAAGCAATAGTTTTCAAAGCACTCTTCAATAAGTAGTTACAGAACATTTCCCAGTGTTGTCATGGGCTATCATACAATCCTCTCATATTTTTCCTTTTACCTGTTCCAGAATATAGGAAGCTAGAAAGATTAAATACTTTTTTTTATCACAATTGACTTTTTTCTTTATTTTGTGAAAAATAACATATATACAAAAGAACCAATAAATTTCAAAGCACAGCACAACAATTAATTGTAGAACAGATTTCAGAGTTTGGTATGGGTTGCAATTCCACAGTTTTAGGTTTTTACTTCTAGCTGCTCTAAGATACTGGAGACTAAAAGAGATATCAAGTTAATGATTCAGCAGTCACATTCATTTGTTAAATCCTACCTTCTCTGTATAACTTCATCATCACCTTTGATCTTTCTATCCCACCCTTTAAGATGGTTAGATTGGATTATGCCCAACCTAACTTTTTCATGTTGGAAGGGGCTGTCAATAATATGGGTTAGGGAGATGGAACTAGCTGATGTTCTGGAGAGGCTGTGTCCTCTAGGTTTCAGGACTTATCTGGTCCAGGGATCTGGGGGTGACTCTTAGGCATAATTTTAAGTAGGCTTAGCCTATCCTTTGCAGGAATAAGTTCCATAGGGGTGACCCACAAGATCGAGGGCTCTGCCTATTGATTTGGTTGTCCCCACTGCTTGCTAGAATATAAGAAATTCTCCAAATGGGGAAGTTGAATATTACCCCCTTTCTCCCCATTCCCCCAAGGGAACTTTGCAAATACTTTTTTGTTCACTGTCCAAATCACTCTGGGATTTATCAGGGCATCACACTAACTTGAACAAAACAACAAAATCTCATGCGCTATTCAGGATTCCATGTACTTATGGTGTTCAATTAAACTGCTCATACAAGTTAAAGAAGGAATGCACTATCTAAAATATAAATTGTGCACCAAATAAACGTCTCTCCCTTTAGTCTTATACAAAAGTTGAAGTTTCAAAATATGGATGAGATCATCCTTTACCCAGTCTTTTGGGTCCTTAGTCCTATCCAGATCAGCTTCATTCATATCTCTGCACAATGTCTGCTCACTTTTTCAACTTTTTAAACAGTTCCTCTATGGGGTACTGCTGACTTTCATAGCTTCAGAGCTCCAACTCTGAGTCTCAGGTGCATAAATACCAGAAATTTCTGGGAAAGACCATGTTATACAGAAACAGCTCAGTATCTGAGAATTTAGAAGTAATAGTTACACCGCCTGAATATATGTGAGCTTACAATCTAGGACCCTTTACAAGCCCCAACCTGATATCCCATGCTCTCAACTTTAGTTCACCAAATTTTTATATTATGGTTGGAACTTCGACATTTAAGGGTCCATTGGAGGAGGAACAGTTCAGGAGCCTGAAAAGGAGCAGCAAAGATGTAGGAGGAAAACCAGAAGGGTAAAATGTCATGAGTGTAGAAGAGAATGTTTCTAGAAGGGTAGAGTAGTCACAAGTGGTGAATAGAAAAATGAGGACTGAGAAACTTTCATTGGGTTTAGCAACTGAGGTCATTGGTGACTCTAGCAAGAGCCATTCCAAGGAGTGTTAAAGTAGAAACTATATTAGTATGCATTGGAGAGTAAGTGAGAATGATAAAACGCAGGCAGGAAATATGAACTGGGCAGATGAATACATATTTGAATATATTAAAATGTTGATGGGTAAAAACCAGTAGGTTTATATTTGTTTTGGTTTGCTAAAGCTGTCAGAATGTAATATATCAGAAATGGGTTGGCTTTTTCAAAGGGGATTTATTAGGTGACAAATGTGCAGTTCTAAGGCCATAAAAATGTCTAAACTAAGGCATCAATAAGAGGATACTTTCACTGAAGAAAGGCCGATGGTGTCTGGGGTTCCTCTGTCACATGGGAAGGCACATGGTGGTGTCTCCTGGCCCATCTCTCCTGGCTTCATGTTTCAATAGTTGTCTCCAAAATGTCTCTGGGCATTTCTTTCTCTTTGAGCTTCTCTTGGGCGTTTTCTTTCTCATTCTAAGCATCTCTGAGCTCTGAGCTCTCTGTGTCCTTTCATGAAGGATTAAGACCCACCTTGAATTGGGTGAGTCACATCTCCATGGAAGCAACCTAATCAAAAGGTCCCACCCAACAACAGGTCTGCACCCACAAGAATGGATTAGAAGGACATGGCTTCTCTGGGGTACATAACAGTTTCAAACCAGCATAATATTAAAAGTAAAATATATAAGAAGATAATGAATATCAATGAGGTTTAAAGTAGTAAGGAATTAAAAGAAGCCATGATTAGAGTGACATCATTGAGGATGTTCATACTTTCCCTTCCCTGGAGCTTGAGGTCTCAGCCAAAGAAAGGACCCTTGGTGGAGTGAACCCGGGACAGGTACTAATTTCACTAGAAGTTGACGGTATGTACACTCAGAAATCTTCCCACCAAGCAGATGCTTTGGGAGGAGATCTGAATCAGAGGACTTTTTTGCCATGTTCTCTCAGATTTTTATTGGACCTATAGCATGATTTCTTTTAGACCTACATCAACTTCTATTTGACCCTAGGAATATGGATCCCAGATACAAGTGGATCAAGGTACATTTCCAGAGTTTTATAGAAATAAAACCCATTTGCCATTTGCTGAAACATGCAGTCTCAGAAGTCAGCTAGACCTAGGCTCTTGGGTCTCCTACCCACTGGCTGTGTGACTTTGGTCCCAGTACAGAATCTTTCTGTGCCCCAGTTTTTGTTTCTTTAAAATAAGTTTTATGAGAGAAATAAAGGAAACGACACATGTGCAGTGCTTAGCATGGGGACTGGCATATAATTAATTGCTCAACAAATGGTATTTATTATAATGTTCTTCCTGGAATACATTTCTAACAAGGAGGCCCAGACTGGGTGCACACTGGAGTGGTGGCTGGGATCCATCTTGCTCTCCACGTGGGACACACTCACTGATCCCCATCCTAAGGAATTCTTGAGGGCCCTGCCAGGGATGCACTGTGGCTAGAGGCTGTGGTATTCTGGGCAAGTCTCATGCAGGCTTCAAAGTCTCAGCCTCTCCTTTTGAAGGGGGAATATTTGCAGCTCGTTAGCTCTGTGGCAGAGACCACCAACCCAAATCAAATAAGAATTCTGATCTAGCCCCATGAGATCTCCAAAGATCTTGGTGGGTGGGTTTTGGAGGAGATAAGCTTGTCTGGCCTCCATCTTTAGACTAACTTTCCCTGTGAAGAGAGGCTGGGGGTAGAAGATAATTGTTTGAGTATCTAACAAGCAACAGCCCTCGATGTTGACAGAAAACTTCTAACATGGAGAATGGCCCAGCTTAACTGGCATATCGTGGTGTCACACACATCTGGACACATTGAACAAAATACCATTTGATGATGATGTTGGTGATAATATCGCTCCCCAAAGAACTCTCCGCGAGATGCACATCAAAGTCCACGACAAATGTTCTCCTGCTGTACTAACCACATACCAGGCAGTGGGGTTTTGATCCCTGCCCTGAGTGAAGGGGTGGGGCTGCTTCTTGTTTTTTTTTCCAGCCTGGATAGAAACCTTGGGGTGGGCTGCAGAGAAACCCACAATCACCGCACTCCCCAAACACCCAGCCTAGGATTCTGTGTCCAATCAGAAATACGTCTAAGTTCATCAAAGTGTAATGATTAACTCAGAGAGGAGATGTCTCATAGTCTTGAGACAGAATTTCTTCTTCTGCAGGGAAACCGCACATTTTGCTCATAAGGCGTTCAACTGATCAGATGAGGTCCACCCACGTTATGGAAGAAAATCTCCTTTACTTAATGTCAGCTGATTGTAGACGCTCATTCCATCAAGACAATACCTCCACAACAACATCTAAGCTAGCATTTGACCAAACAACTGGGCACCATAACCTTGCCAAGGTGACACTAAAAACTAACCACCACAGGATGGAATTCTAAATGGGCAGGGAATTGGGGGCAAAGAAAGAAGGATGTAAGAGAAGGGGAAGGGAAGTGCAAGCGTATATTTATTTATTTATTTAAATGGAAACAAGTGCATGGAGAAAAAGGAAGGAGCATGTAATATTCCCTTTCTTTTCCCTGCAGCCAGGAATCAAGTTATTTTTCAGGAACATCTTTCCTTATACAGCTGTACAGCATAGATCCCATATGCTACTGCCATATCTTGGTCCTTCTTCTGAGACTTGAGAATATTATTTTTGAAGCTTTCTCTCTTCTTTGTGAAGCTACCTAGCAAGCTAGCAAATAGTTAATATGCTCTTCTCCTCCCCTGCCCTTTCCCCTCATACCTTTCCTCCTCTTGCCTATCCTTTTCCACACTCCCCTACCCTGGCATTCCCCCCCGGCCACTATACCTTCCCCCACTCCTCTCATCGTCCCCTGGGCAAGACCTGGTCTCCTGCATAAAAGGGCAGACAGGATTGTGCAGAGCAGCCTACAGCTCAGGCAGAAATGCTGGAGACAGCTCAGCCAAGTGGCCCAAACTTTAATGAATTCAAGACCTGTTGGGCTGGCCCTGAGAAAGAGCTGGGCCTCAGCCTTGCAGGAAAAAGCAGAAAACTGCCCCCCCTCCCACTTGTCGGGAAGATTTATGCCTGGAGGCCCCGCAGGCCCTCTTGCGTCAGGCAAGCAATTACTTGGAAAACTACATTTTGTTGAAACAAAGGACACACAAAAAATCATTTAATTCCTTGCTGCTGCCTCCCCCACAGCCGCTATGCTTCCCAAGTCTCTGACGTTCTTCCCCCTTCTGTCCCACTCACCTCAGAAAACCGTGATTTGGCTGCTTTGAAATCAAATGAGCAGGCTAAAACATTGCAGCCCAGAGAAGCTGTTCCCTCAAGGAGAGAGAGTGTGGAGGCCGCAGAAAACCTGCAGCCCAGGGCTTGACTCCTGTTTGAACCCTTCACTCCTCTAGCAAAAGTATTTTGGAATTCCCTCCTGCTGGAATGGGGTGGTGTAGGCGGCAGGACCGAGAGGGAGCTCCCAGCACCACAGCCCTGTGATGTGATCAGGATCAACCAAGCCCTGACTGGCTTGCAACTTGTTAGGGGGCAGCTGCAAGAGGTGGGCCCCCAGAAATAGAGAGCTTTCTGTGGGACCTGATGACTGCTTTCAAATTCTTGGAAGAATTTATGCAGAGTAAGTCCAGAAGATAAACCTAAGATCAAAGGTGGAAGTTATAGGAAAACAGAATTGGGACTCAATAAACATAAGAACCACAGTTTTGGTGCTGGAGTCAGCAGGGTGAGCAGCCTTGAGAGGTAGTGAGCTCTCCAGCAACTGGAGGTGTTCAAACTGAATTTAGAGAGGGCATTTCAGTCTTTGTTTTTGCAGGTTAGCTGCTCTGCTTCTCATGTCTAAATATAGTGCCTGGCACATATATAGCAGGTACTCAGTGTTTGCCAGAATGCATTAAAGATTGAAAACCAGAGCAGAGGGTTGGATTAAGTGACTTCTGAGGTCTTTTCCAACAGTGATTCTGGGAGTTTGAATTCTTTCTCTCTCTTTGGAGGCTAGGAATGGAAGAAAGTTTTGAATGGGAGAGTGCCAGATTCACATATCAAGCTTAGAGACGGCTGTGGTAAGAATAGTTATGACATGGCTGGGCTCCTTTCCCGTGGCTTAAAAGATGAATCTAGTTTCCACCAGGATCCAATGTGTACACGAGGGGCTGGATGGTGAGCTCTTTCCTTCTAAGCTTTGAACGGAACTTCTCACAGAAGTCTGAAGGATGCCTAGGCATACTCAAAAGCCCCTGAGGGGGTAGTTAGAGGTGGAGGGCAGATGAAGCAAGGCTTTGGATCCTTATGCACCAGCTACAGCTACAGTTACAGTTACAATATATAAGACAGATAACTTTGCTATTATCTATCTTATATATTGGAGAGCTTTACAATATTTTTTTTGAAGAAAGGTTATATATTGAAGAATGGAAAATCACTGGGCCTATAGGAATCATTTATTTATTGTGCACCTGCTATGTACTAGACAAATAGACAAAAATTCTTGTCCTCAATGAGCTTATATTTTAATGAGGGGGATCAAAAATAAATAAATAAGCAAAAAATAAATTATGGTATGTTAAACAATATATCAGTCAGAGTTCTCCAGAGAAACAGAACCAATAGGATGTGTGTGTATGTGTGTTTTATATATATATGGAGAGAGAGAGAGAGAGAGAGAGAGAGAGAGAGAGAGAGAGAGAGAGAGAGAGAGGAGAAGGAGAGAGAGAGAGAGATTTATTTTGATGACTTAGGACATGCTGAGTGGACTGATAAGTCCAAAATCCATGAGGGAGGCTAACAGGCTAGAAACCCAGTAGAAATTGATGCTTCAGTCTTGAGGCAAAATTTCTTCTTTTCCACGAATCTCAGTTTTTGCTCTTATGGCCTTCATCTGATTGAATGATGCCCACACACATCATTGAGGGTCATCTCCTTTGCTGAATGTCAGCTGATTGTAGATATTAACCACATCTATAAAATACCTTCACAGCAAAACCTAGGTTAGTGTTTGCTTAAATAACTGGATATTATAGCCTAACCAAATTGACACATAAAATGAACCATCACAGAAGGTGATTCATAGGGAAAAATAAAGCAGGGAAAAAGAATGGAGTGTGAGAGGAAAGGTTGTTGCAATTTTAATTAAGGTGACCAGAGAAAGTCTCACCAAAAGGGTGGATTTGATGAAGAATTGATGGAGGTTAGTGAGTCATGTGGAAGAATGTCCCAAGTAGGTGACCAGCAGGACAAAGGCCCTGAGATAGAAGCATGCTTAGTTTGTTTAAGGAACAACAAAAAGGCAAGTGCAGATGAAGATGGCAGGGTTTGAAAGACTCCTTCTAAGATGATCCCTAATGACCCCTGCCTCCCAGTATGCCTGTGTGTGAGTAATTCCCTACCTGTGTATGCTCCATCTATTCATTTGCTTCCAATGAACAGAGTATGACAAAACGGATGGGTAGTC
Organism: Myrmecophaga tridactyla; assembly: GCA_004026745.1. NCBI lineage: Eukaryota > Metazoa > Chordata > Mammalia > Pilosa > Myrmecophagidae > Myrmecophaga > Myrmecophaga tridactyla. The sequence continues at coordinate 20,702 of PVIY010009068.1, forward strand.
ATTTCTGAGAATAAGGCTACCAAAAGACTCTTGTTTCTGGCTTGCTTGCCTTTTCTTGTTCTCTCACTTGCTTTTCCAGAAGGAAGCCCAAAACCATGTGGTGAGTTGTCCCTGAGGCCCATGTGGCAAGACACTGAGGGAACCCTCTGGCCAACAGCTAATGAGAAACTGAGGCCCTCGGTCCAATAGCCTGCAAGGAACTAAGTCCTGACAACCATTACATGAATGCATTTGAAGGTGGGTCCATTTGCAGTTGAGCATTGAGTTGACCACAGTCCCAGCTGACACCTTGATTGCAAGAGACCCTGAGCCAGAGGACCTAGTCAGACCCCACCTTGCCTCCTGACCAAAAACTATGAGATAATAAGTGCTTTTTGTCTTAAGCACTAAACTTCTGGGTAATTTTTTATATGGTCATAGATAACTAATACACAAGGGGAGATTGTAAGAGATGAGATCACAAAGCTAATGGAAACCAGATCACGTGGGATTTGTTGCCCATTAAAGCACTTTGGCATTTTCTTAAAGGAAGTGAGAAAATTGGAGGGTTTCAAGGAGGGGAGGGATATAATCTGACTTACATATTTATAAAGATCATTTTGGCCTGGACTATAAGGAAAGGGGGCAATTATGAAAGCAATCAGACCTTCTTAGCAATGATCTGGGTAAGAGTGCAATAATTTGGGTAAGAGATGATAGTGACTTGGACCATGGAATAACAGTTGAGATGATGGAAAGTGGTTAGAACATGAACACATTTGAACTACAGCCAACAGGATTTCCTGATGGATTGATGTGAGGTGCATATTTTATGTCCAAGTAGAGATATAAGTAGATATTTGATATAGAAGTCAGGAATTCAGGGATGAGGTGTAGGCTGAAGATGTAAATTTAAGAGTCATCAACAAATACATCTTAAGGTCACCAGGGTGTGGAGAGAAAACTGAAGAGGTCCAAGCAGAGCCCTGGGAACTCTAATGGGAAGGGGTCAGAGGAAAAGGGAGGAACCAGAAAAAGTTAACAACAAAGAGCATCTACCGGGGTAGGAGGAAAACTAATAGAATGTGGTATCTGGAGAACAATTTAAGAAAGTATTTCAAGGTGAAGGGGGTGATCAACTATATCAAATGCTTTTGATGGGTCAAGAAAGATAAGCATCAGATTGAACAATGTCCTTGACAAGAGCAGTCTCAGTGGAATGGTGGGGGTGAAAGTTGAATGAGTGTGTTAAAAGATACTGGGGGGAGACTTGGAGACAGTGAGTATAACTAACTTCCTAGGAGCTTTGCTCTAAAGAGGAATAGAGAAATGGAGTGGTAGCTAGAGGAGAAGTAGGGTCAAGGAAGTTTTGTTTTGTTTCAAAATGATTGTATATTGAAAGAATGATACAGTAAAGTAGAAACAATTAATGATGAAGAAAATAACGGGGGAAATTGCTGGAGGGAGATCCTTGGCAGGCAAGAAGAGGTGCGATCTAGTGCACAAATGAAGGAATAGGAACTCTGATCTTTTAACTCAAAGGTTCCACTAATGCTAAACTGCCTTTCCAGATTCTCTCTCATTACTCCTCTTCAGACTTTAGAGATACTCATTCCCTGAATGAGTCTGAATGTTCCTTCTTTTGGTCATTTGTTAATGGTATTTTCTCCATCTGAAATGTCTTTCCTTCACTTTGGAATATGTAGCCCCTACCACTAAAGCTCTAGTAAGTGCTACCTTCCTCTCAAAGTCTTCCCTTATCACCCAACAGAGAGGAATTCTCTTCTGCAAACTCTAGAGTTCTTCATCAGTGCTCCTGATCATCCTTTCTATCTTTAATTGCTGTCTTATTGCCCTTTCTAGACTGAAGTCTACTTGAGGGAAGTATTCAAATCTGATTGTTCTTCATCATCATCATTTCTGTCATGTATTGAGAGCTCACTATTTGCAGCACTGTGCTAAGTACACCATCTCATTTAATGAGATTTAACTTCAACTTTACAAATGAGCAAACAAAGGCTTGGAATAATTTGTCCAAGTCAGAGAATTAGAAGGTGGTTCATAGGGAGGTCTCTGTGACCACAGCTGGAGTTCTTAACCATGGCTCCACACTGCCTTGAACTCACCATTGAGCATCCCTTTGCTTGGAGTCTGGCATGGAGCTATGGTCAATGAAACTGCTTCACTCAATGTACAGACAGATCTAGAGAAAAACCCTCTTTCAGGATGAACAGTTCCACACATTTAAGTTATTCAACCTGCTATCTTTACTCTTTCTTTAAAGCAGAGAAAGAACAAGACACCACAGCTTAGTCTGGACACACAGGTGGTGGACAGTAGGGCCCTGCCATGTGCAAGGTGTCGGCTGCATAAAACAGTGAGGAGAAGCCATGACCTAACCTGCTCCAGCTCTAAGATTCCTCCATGACAAAGAAAGACTTCCAGAGAAATACTCTGAGGAAGATGAGGAGGTGCAGGGGAAAAAGAAGTGGGGAGGAGGAGGGAAGAATTAGGAGGGCTGAGGGAGGGAAGAGAAGGGGAGTGAGGAAACAACGAGGAAGAGAGAAAGAAGAAACGGGAGGAGGGGGAGAAAGGAGAAAACTAAGAAAAGTGGGGAGATGGGAAGGAAAGCAATTCCTTTGGGGCATTTGATTATGTGTGGTGGGTTGGAATGCAGTTTACTTTGTAAGCCAGTAGGATGATCAAGGAGAGCTTCTCATTTAAAGGAGAGCCCATCTTCCCCTTACTCCACTGCTCCCTTTCCAAAGAAAAATGACTTTTCTTGGAATAGAGGAAGGGGGACTTCCTTCTTCAGCCTACCACATCAGTTGTACTGTGCTTAGCCTGGCAAGTTGAGAGGAGCCAGTTTTGGAGGAGGGCCAGGGAGTGAGGAGAGCCTGTACCTCTGGCCTGAGGAGAACAAGTTCCTAATTAAGAGGTTAACCTTGGACAAAATTTTCTCTGCATCACACAGTCCTGCTTTTACACTGCTTTACAGCCACCATGTCAAAGAACTTACCTTTAAAAATGGTGAAAGGTGTCATTTTGGCAAATGTGTCCCTATGGAGCAATTGTCTCTCCCAGGCATCCTGCTCCAGGTACATTTCTTTTCATATAAATTCTTTAGCTCAGATAAACAGATTTCTCAGGCTCTATCTCGAGAGCAGCTTTTCTCTGGGGAAATAGTCACTAGGGCACCAAATTGTGGGGAAGAGGGGAACAGTACAGAGTATGATGCTAGGACAGTCCAGAGCTGTATCAGGAATGGCAGGCCAGCCCCAGAACACACCTCCCTCGGAGGCCTCTGAGTCTCTCAGGACAGCCCTGGTCCTCTCTGAAGACTGTAGCCCAGTCTGCAAACTAGAGGACTGAGGTGAAATGCCTTGGCCTTTGTTCCAGTCCAGGAATATGAGAACTTTCTGGAATGGAGCAAGCCTCCCAGGCCCCTCTCTAGAATGCTACTTTCTGAGGAATGGGGAGATGAAGGGGCCAAGTCTTTCCTGAGTTGGGCTCCAGGGGAAATCATTGTAGGGTGGGGGCACTCTACACTCTATCTTTGGGTCCAAGCGCTGAGGCAAGAAGGAGGTGGGTGTATCCTTGGGCAGGATAACTGCCTTCCACCAAGAGGATTCAATTTTAGGCCTGAACCATTAAGGGAATGCCATGGCTATAAAAGAGGGTTTGGTGGTTTTTAAAAAGAACTAAAATTGTTGCCCATCCATGCCTGGAGCTCAAGCTGGATATGAAGCATCAGACAGATGGCTTCATATCCTGGCAAAGGGGTACCCCACATCCTGCTGCCAACTGGGAAGGGGTGCCTTCAGACTGACATGCCTTGGCACCTGGCTCCTTGTCCAGCCTGGGGGTCAAGATCTACAATCAGAATGATGGGTACCTCAGAGCTGAAATGTTTCCAGCTCTCACACTCTCAGCTTCCAGCTACCCAGTGGAAAAAAACAAAAGAAAAAGAAAGGGGAAGAATTCCAGCTTGAGGTTGAGAACATATCCCCATAGACAAGAACAAGAGTCTCAGAAAATGGCTTTTATTTTTGAAGCTTGGAGACCTGGGAAGTCTTGACATTTGCAAACATGCCTGCTGGGTTATCCTCCTGCCATTCCACATCCCTACTGAAAATAAATTGACATTTAGAGTCAGAAGATTTTGCTTTGAATCTTATCTTTCCTATTTACCAGAAGTGTGACCTTGGAAGGCCAGCTCTGTTGTTCAGAAGGCCTTTCTGAACATCAATTTCCTCATCTATAAATTGGGTTTGTTGTGATCTTATAAAATCATGTGAGTGAAAGTGCTTTATAAATAGGGAGTCACATAAATTGTGGGTAGAGTTCAAAATTAGTGAGTGTCATAAAACTCATAAAATCTAGTCAATCAAGCCTGGTAAACTGGACTATTTTAATGAGAGTCTTTAGGTCTTTATACAGAAATGGAGAAGATACCCTTGGGCTAATGGTTAGGCCTGCCCAGGAGAATAGAGTTGTCCTGTCCCAAATTCTGGCCTGGCAGGGCCTAGGATGTCAGGTAGCTGACCCAGAGTGGGAAGACACTCCATCAATGGGTGGGTGTCTGTCCAGTAAACTCCTGGACCAGACCATCTCAGGTCTCCATTGGATAGGCTGACTTTGAGCTCTAGCTTCCAAGCCTATCCTCAGGGTCTCAAATTCCTTCACACTGGCTACATTTGGGGATTGGGCTACACTTTCCGAAATGTTCTGGGACCAAAGGAGCCTTTGGAGATAGAAAGGAAGGGAGCTCCCATGTGGAGGTAAGGACAGCCCTCACTGAAATTTCAGCAAGTTCCAAAGAGTCAGAGTTTCCAAAAAAGTATAGAAGACCAAGTAAACTTCAAGGCCAGATTGCCTTGGAATCCATGGAACTAATCAAGAAAATGAAATTATTTTGATTTTTAATTTTTCACTTGATTACATGTAAACTCCATGAGAGACAGAACAGCCAAGAACAGAGCTTGGCATCATCTAGGCACTTAAATGTTTACTTGAATGTGTGATATGACTTTCCTCCCTCTTTTTACTCTTTTTCTCCATATTCTGTCCTTATCCCTGCATAGGAACCCATAAGGATAAATGAATAATATGTGGATAAGTGTTTTTTTTTTGCCTAGGCACAATCCATTCATATATTCATTTATTCATTTGTTCAACAAACCCATCTAATATATTGATATATCAGTATTGTAGGCCTTACAGATATTCCTTTTAATTCTCACTTTTAAAGGCAATAAAGAGAAATAAAAAAGAAGAGGATTGGAAAAGAAATCATGAAACTGTCATTACAGATAGATAATTGTGTATATGAGAAATCTGAAATGATCTTCAGATAAAGTACTAAAATTAATAAGTCAATTTAGCAAGGTCTTTAGATATGATATATATATACAAATATATAAAAATAAATTGTATTTCTACAGTCTAGCAAAAACACTTAGAAAATGAAAAATTATGTCATTTATAACAGAATTCTAAAAAATCAAATACTTAGGAATAAATCTAATAAAAGATGTGCAAAATTGTTCACAGAATATTACAAAACATAAGCGAGAGAATAAGAAGTAAATAACTGGAGGAATTTACCATCTTCATGGATTGAAAGACTCAGTATTGTAAAAATGTCAATTCTCCAGATATTGATTAATAGAACCAATGCAATTCCAATAAAAACCCAAGCAGGATTTTTTTGGTGGAAATTGACAAGATAATTGTAAAATTTATGTGGAAATGCAAAAGGCTTCATATACAAAAGCAATTTTGAACAAAAGGAACAAAGTCAGAGCAGCTATATTATCAGACAAGATTAATTAAAACTGTGAGGTACTGGTGTAAAAAAAGACATATAGACCAGTGGTAAAGAATAAAATCCAGAAACAGACTCACATATACCCAATCACCTGATTTATAGCAAAGATATTACTGATATATAGTAGGATAAGTTTGATCTTTTCAATGACTGGTCCTAGATTAATTAGAAAAATAAATTAACTAGATAATTAAATTGATAATTTAGAAATTTGATCCCTACCAATCCTTTGCACAAATATCAATAATGGGTGGATCATAGATACATATGTGAATAAAGAATCTAGAAAATAACATATGTGAACATTTTCATGCCCTTGAGGTACATAAAGATTTTGTAAACTGATCACTAAAAGCATTTGTCAAAAAGGAAAAGACTTCAGTAAAAGTAAGAATTTCCATTCACTGAAAGTCACCTTAAGGAAAATAAGAAAAAAAAATTAAAAAAGGAAAAAAGAAAAGACACCATTAAAGGAATAAAAAAGTAATACACGTCTGTAATACATATATCTGACAAACAACTCATTCAAAATATATAGAGAACTGCTACAAATCAATAAGAAAAAGATGAACCACCTCAAAAAAAGGAATTTTGCAAATGCTGTGTATTGGTACGTCACAAGGGAGGATACCATAACCAATAATCATATGAAAATGTGCTTATAGATGGTGCTTCAGTATGCAATTCAGATTGTTACACTCTTCAAGACTGAAGCACTCATTCACCTGGCTGCTGGAAAGGTTGCTTTCAGTGGAGCTCCTCTTTGGGAATTCTCCTTGACAGAAGAGAAACTTGTTACTCAAAGTCATACTACTCCACAGGACCAATCCATCCAGGGATTGGTCAATAGTGGATGTGAAGGACTGGCTCTCTTATCCTTAAGGCTGGACAAACCTGAAGAGTCATGCTATCTGCAGAGCTTTCTGCAGAGCTTTCTGCAGGATCAGTTACCTATTGCAACTGCATCTTAGTTCAAACCCTCCTCCCTCTCCTCAATCCCATTTCCTTTGCTCCTTCACAGGTGCCCATCTGAAGAATTCCTCAAGAAACTTTCTGTGAGCAAATCTCTGTCTCATTCTGTTTCTCAAGGAATCTGACCTGAGACAGTACTCAACCTCAATTTTCATCAGGGAAATGCACATTAAAACCATTGTATGGCTAAAATGGCTAACATTTAAAATATTTGTAATATTAAGTATTGGCAAGGATGAGAAGCTGTGAGAGTGAAAATTGGTAAAAGTATTTTGTTAAACTGTTTGGCATTATCAATTGAAGTTAAAAATATACATATCCTATGGCCGAGAAATTCTACTCTTGGATATATGTCCAGTAGAAATGTGAGCATATGTTAAAAAAACATGTGTAAGAATGGTTATAGCAGCATTATTACTAATAGCCTCAAACTGGAAATAGCCCAAACGTGCACCAATGGTAGACTGGATAAATGAATTATAATATACTTATACAATGGAATGAAAAAGAACAAGATTGCTTTGATATCAGATGAACCTAAATATTGATGAAAAGAAGCCAGAAACAAATGAATATGTGCTGTATGATTCCATTTTATATGAATTTCTAAGACAGGTGAAATTAATGGTGATAAAAGTCAGAATAGAGGTTACTTTTAGAGAGTGACAACCACTATGATATTGTGGTGCTGTCAATTCTCTATAGCTGTATTTGAGTTGTGATTCATGGGTATGTTCACTTTATAAAAATTCACTGGACTTTAATATAATACGTTACTTTAAAAAATCAGAGCATGAGAGAGAGATCAGAGAAATCAAGTATGCTCCAGCTTCCACAGATAAGAAATAGTGGAATCAAGACATGTATCCAGTCTGTCTCACTCCCATGCTCTGCTTTCTTGCTGCCAGTAGCTGTTCTGGGGGTGCTCACCCAAGAATGCTTTCCCTGCGGAAGACAGAGTGATACCTATGCTAAAATTATTGAAAACTTAGAAATTAAATCATAGTAGAGTATTAGTGAAAAGTAAGAGCAGTTGAGGACTGTTCCTCTTAGGGATATTTTCATATAAACTCAAAGGAATGAGGCAGAAGGACTAGACATAGGAAAGGGAGGAAAGCTTCTCCAACTCCCCAGTCTTCTCTATATCCTAGGGCATTACTGGAAACTCACTCTCCTAGACATTTTTAGACATCTAAATGATCTAAATATCAGTTTCCCTCATTCCCTCATCTTAGTAAAAGCTTCTGCTGATTTAAGGGAGAGAGTCAGGTTAAGGTATGAGAAGCTACTTTTTTTAACCTCAGAATCAAAAGCTCTTTAGGTAGCAAGTATTTGGGATTGATGCTGGGTCATAGGAAAGAGATTTCATTTATTTCTGAAGTGTGAAACATACTCAGTTGATAATCAGCCAGGAGGTAAAATACTTAGCATTGTACCTGACATATAATGAAGCTTCAATAAATATCATATTTCCTTTTCTCACTAGGGTGAGGCAGTGTTCAAGGGTCTTACAGGAACACAAATAAATACAAGGCACTATTCCAACCTTTAAAGAGCTTAGTGACTTAACAATATTCAGCAATGGATCCAATCCACCAGAATGAAGAAAAAGCACAAAAATCCCTCCCCACTGATCCCTGGCCCCTTTGGAAGTAGAAATCAGAGGCATCACTTTCAGCCTGCTAAGTCCCCTGCTATTCTCTTTCCACCCTCCCAGTTTGACCTGTTTAATTATTTCTTCATGTGTGCTCTGGAAAGCCTGATATTTTTATGGGCTGGTGTCTATTAGTTTTTCTTCCCCAAACTTCCCCCTTTCAGCACAGTCACTGCAATCCAGACAGAAGACTGGAGTTCGGCTCCAGTGAACAGAGATTACATAGATATATATAGAGATGAGAGGAAGCAAGTAAGAAACTGCGGTTACCTCTGAGGCTGCTGAGAAGCTGTTAAGTGCAGGAGATTTAAAGCTTCATTCGCCTCTGCACTAAAACTTGAAGCTGCTCTAAGCTCAGTCTCCCAGACAGCAAAGCTCAGCCCAGCTGTGAGAAAAAGGATATTACTCCCTCTGGAGCCTCAGTTCTGATTTAGAGGGTGCTTAGATAAGGCAAGAGGGAAGGAAGAAGTTGAACAATCAGGGAGTTTTATTTCTGGAGAAACTTTCTCTGCTGAAGAGAAGCCTTAGGACCAAAAGAAAACAGTCATCCATCATTTGCCATGGACAAAGTGGAGGGGATGAGAATTGGGGCCTAAATTAGGCAGGGGAAAAGTCAAGATTAATCTAAGAAAGAACTTAGAACGCTTAAGGCGTGATTAAATGGTAGCTTGGACTATGAGAAGATAGGGTCAAATAAGTGTCTTAGTAGGATTTGGATATTTACCTGTTTAGAAGCATGAGGATGGACCAAATGACCTCATAAGGCCATTTCCCTCTCTGTTTTAGTTGGTCTTAGGAGCTGGTAGCAGTTTGCGGCCACCCTGGAGCCAGCAAATTAGATCTCCAAATAGGATTGAATTGGTGTAGAATGCCAGCTACAAGGTTGGGGGTATTAAGCTGCCTAGCTTCCCTCCCAGAACAGGCAGAAATAATTTTGAAGAGTATGAAGCGGAAAAGTCCTGAATCTGCTGGGAAAGAAGAGCTGAAAAAATGCTTTCTAAAGCAGGCTTTGAGAGAGTGTGTGGAAGCTGAGGAAGAACAAGGAGAAAGAGATCTTCTCTGTTGGCATACGGGGGAATTTCACTGACCAAACTTGAGTAATCTTTCAGGCAAGGGCAGATGGGATTGAATTTGGGCCTATTTAAATGAATACTAAGGGAAGGGTTTGGGAATTTGAGAGTTAATAGCTGACTATCCACGGAAAGGTACTTTGTTCACTCCAAGGCACTGGCAGAAGTTTTATATAATAAGGAATTCTCTGGCACAGTTCTGGTACTGGTCAGGCTCAAGGATCTACAGGTAGAGGGTTATTTTGTTTTCCTTCCAAATATATGTGATTGATGAAAAACGTAGTACTTTATTTTTTTTTGGTAAGAGAAGCAATATTATACTTTCCTTAAATAAATGTCTGGCCGACAGGTCCCTCCCAGTGTGGAACTGCCACAGGGAGCAACTAGGCATGTGCCCAGTGGCATGTGGGTTTGTACACATGCCTCACAGCCTAAGTCATGCTAATGGTGTGCACCATAAGAATTTCTTAGAAGAAAGCACGTGGCAACTGTTGAAACAGTGAAGTTTGAGTTTGTTTTTAAGGTTCTCCCTTCTTCTAAAGCCTTCCTAGCCACCTAATCTGTTCTCTATCCTTTATATTTAAAAATACAAAATGTACAGCGTGCAACAAAAGACTATAAGATAAAGAAACAGGAAATGATGGCCTATCCAAAGGAAGAGGATAAAAATCCAAAAAACAACAATAAAGAAGACCAGACTATAGACATACCTGACAAAGATATAAAAAAAAGAAACTTCAGTATGCTCAAGGAGATGAAGGAAAATACAGAGAATGAACTAAAGGATATCAGGAAATCAAGAAAGGAATAGTTTGAGAATCTCAATAAAGAGATAAAAAATTTTAAGAAGGAAGCAGAAAACTACCAGAGTTGAAGAACACAAAAAACAAAATGAAGAATTCCCAGGAGAGTTTCAGCAGCAGGTTGGAGCTGGCAGAAAACAAAATCAGCAAACTCAAAGACAAGACAATTGAAATGAGTCTGGCTGAGGGGCAGATCATAAAGAAATACAAGACTTGAACAATACCCTAAACCAACTAGACCTAACAGTCATATATACAACACTTCACCCAAACAACAGAATACACATTATTCTTGAGTACGGCAGGATCATTCTTCAGGATAGACCATATCTTAGGTCACAAAGCAAGTCTCAATAAATTTAAAAAAATATTTAAATCATACATTGTAACATTAGAAGGAAGCTAGAAATCATTAACAGAGGGAGAAATAGAAAATTCACAAATATGTGGAAATCAAACAAATTATTCTTTGATCAACCAATGGGCTAAAGAGGAAATCACAAAAGAAATTAGGAAATATCTTGAAGTAAATGAAAATAAAAATATAACATACCAAAACTTATAGGATGCAGCAAAGGTAGTGATGAGAGGGAAATGTATAACTCTAAATGCCTAAATCAGAAAAGAAGATTTCGAATCAGAGACTTCAAAATTTAAAGACTAGAAAAAAGAAGAGTAAACTAGATCCAAAATGAGCAGAAGGAGGGAAATAACAAAGATTGAAGTGGAGATAAATGAAGTTGAAAACAACAACAAAAAACAATAGAGAGAATCAACTCAAACCAAAAACTGGTTGTGAAAGACCAATAAATAGACCTTTAACTAAACTGATGAAGGAAAAACAGAGAGATACAAATGACTAAAATCAGAAATGAAAGGGGGCCATCACTACTGACCCTACTGAAATAAAAAGGGCTATAAGAGGCTACTCTGAACAACTAACTGTATGTCAACAAATTTGATAACCTAGATGAAATGGAAAAATTCCTAGAATCACACAAACTATCTACACTGATTCATGAAGAAATGGAAGGTCTCAACAAACAGATAACTAGGAAAGAGATTCAATCAGTAATAAAAAACCTCCCAAGAAAAATAAGCTCAAAACCATCATATGGACTCATGAGGGAATTTTACCAAACACTGTGAGAAGAATAAACACCAATCCTGCTGAAACTTACAAATATTTGAAGAGGATGGAACTCTCCCTAATTAATTTCACAAGGCCAGCATCACCTTCATATCAAAACCAGATAAAGATACCACAAGAAAAGAAAACTACAGACCAATATCTCTTATGGATAAGGATGCAAAAATACTGAACAAAATACTGGAAAACCTAATCCAACATCAAATTAAAATCATTATACATAATGATCAGGTTGGATTTATCTAAGGTATGCAAGGGTGGTTCAACATGAGAAAATAAATTAATGTAATACACCACATTAACAGAACTAAGGGAAAAAACCACATGATCATCTCAATTGACACAGAAAAGGCACTTGACAAAAACTTCTCGATAAAAACAGTTAGAAAGCTAGGGATAGAAGGAAACTTCCTCAGCATTATAAAGGGTATGTTCTAGTTAGCTAGCTGCCGGAATGCAATATACCAGAAACAGAATGGCTTTTAAAAAGGGGAATTTAATAAGTTGCTAGTTTACAGTTCTAAGGCTGAGAAAATGTCCCAATTAAAACAAGTCTATAGAAATGTCCAAGCAAAGGCATCCATCCAGGGAAAGATACCTTGGTTCAAGAAGGCCGATGAAGTTCAGGGTTTCTCTCTCAAGTGAGAAGGCACATGGCAAACACAGTCAGGGCTTCTCTCTCAGCTGGAAGGGCACATGGCAAACATGGCATCACCTCTAACTTTCTCTCCTGGCTTTCGGTTTCATGAAGCTCCCCGGGAGGCGTTTTCCTACTTGTCTTCTGTCTGTCTTACTTTCTCTGTGTGCTTCTCTGAATTTCATTTCTTATAAAGGACTCTAGTAAGAGGACTAAGACTCACATGGGGCATGCCTCAACATAAATAATCTAGAGACCGACTTACAGTAGGTTTACACCCACAGGAATGGATTAGCTTTAAGAATGTGATCTTTTCTGCTTCATGATGCTGAAGCATTCTCTGCTTTCTCTGAATCTCCCATTCTCCAAAATGTTTCCTCTTTTATAGGACTCCATAAACCAATCAAGACCCAGCCAAATGGGCGGAGACATGTCATCACGCAGCTTCAAACCTCATAGCAACAAAAAGAACCAAATATCCTGGAATAAATATAACTAATGATGTAAAGGACTTGCATATAGTAAACTACAAAACATTGCCAAAAGAAATTAAAGATCTAAATAAATGGGAGGATAGTCCACGTTCAGGGATTGGAAGATTAACTATTGTTAAAATGTCAATTCTACGCAAAGTGATTTACAGATTCAATGTAATCCCAACCAAAATTCCAACAATCTTCTTTGCAGAAATGGAAAATCCTATCATCAAATATATATGGAAGCATAATAGGCCCTGAATAGCCAAAGCCATTTTGAAAAAGAAGAATGAAGTTGGGGGATTCACACTTACAAATTTTAAAATGTATTATAAGAGTACAGTAATCAAAACACCATGATGCTGGCACAAGGACAGGCATATAGACTAATGGAATCAAATTGAGAGTTCAGAAATTAACACATCTATGGCCAACTGATTTTTTAAGAAAACATTTTCACTGAGACATCTTCACCCACCGTACAGTTCATCCAAAGTATACAACATCATCATATAATTGTGTAGCCATCACTATGATCATTTTTAGAACATTTCATCACTCCAGAAAAAGACATAAAAAGAAAAAAATCCATAAATCCATACCAACTTCCCCTCCTTCTCATTACCATTAGTATTGCAATCTACTATTTTTTTTTACTCCTTATCTCCCCCATTATGTATTTATTTATTTTTGTTCTTATTTTTTAATTCAATTGTCGATTCCCTGGATAAAAGGACCACCAGCCACAAAGTTTTCACAATCACACAGTCACATTGTAAAAGCTATAAAGTTATACATCATCTTCAAGAATCAAGGCTAAATGAAATACAGTTGAACAGTTTCAGGTACTTCCACCTAGCCACTCCAAAACACCATAAACTAAAAAGGGATATCTATATAATATGTAATAATAACCTCCAGGATAACCTCTCAACTCTATTTGAAATATCTCAGGCACTGACACTTTATTTTGTCTCATTTATCTCTTCCTCTTTTGGTCAAGAAGGCTTTCTCAATTCCATGATGCTGGGTCCTGGCTCATCCTGGGAGTTCTGTCCTATGTTGCCACAAAGATTTACATCCCTGGGAGTCATGCTTCACATAGGACAGAGGGCAGTGAGTTCACCTGAGGGGTTGGCTTAGAGAGAGAGGCCACATCTGAACAACAAAAGAAGTTCTCTGGGGATGACTCTTAGGCATAATTATAAGTAGACTTAGTTTATCCTTTGCAGTAATAAGTTTCATAGGGGCAAACCCCAAGATTGAGGGCTCAGCTTATTGAATTAGTTGTCCTGACTGCTTCCAGGAATATAAAGAATTTTCCAAATGGGGAAGTTGAATATTTCCTCCTTTCTCTCCATTCCCCCTAGGGGACTTTGCAAATACTTTTTTATTCACTGCCCAAATTACTCTGGGCTATATCAGGGTATCACACTAACCTGTACAAACCAACATGATCTCATTCGCTATTCAAGATTTCATGTAATTATGGTGTTTGAATAAACTGACCACAAGTTAAATTAGATAAAGCACTACCAAAAATATGAATTTTGCACCAAAAATATGTCTTTTTTGGGTCTCACACAGAAGTTGAAGTTTTAAAATACAGACCATATGATCTTTTACCCTGTATTTTGAGTTAGTGTAGTTCTATCTAGAACTACATTCATAACTCTACTTCATTCATAAGTCTAGTCAAAGTCTGATAAATTTTTTGACTTTTTTTTTAACAGTTGCTGTATGGGGTAATGCTGACTTTCATAGCTTCAGAGCTCTAACTTTGAGTCTCGGGTGTCATACAAACACCTGTAATACCAAAGAATGACCAAGTTATACACAAATAGCTCAGCATCTCAGAATTTAGAAATAACAGTTACAACTCTGGAATAGATGTGACTACTGTAAGACTCTACAATCTAGAACCCTTTACAATAGCCCCATCCTGATAAGTCATGTTCTCAAGTTCAATTCTCTGAGTTTGTATATTATAGTTAGACCATATGAGTGAGGCATGATAATATATGTCTTTTCGTTTGACATTTCATCCAACATAGTGTCTTTCAGTTTCATTCACCTAGTTGCATGCCTCACAACTTCATTCCTTCATGCAGCCACTTAGTAATCCATAGTATGCATACATCACAGTTCCCCCTTCCATTCCTCAGTCAATGTACCCTGAGGCCACCTCCATCCATTGGAAATAGTGAATACTGCTGCCATAAACACCAGTGTGCACATGCCCATTCATGTTCACATTCTCAGTTCCTCCAAGTATATACCTAGAAACAGGGTTGTAGGATCATATGGCAACCCCACACCCAGCCTATGGTGGAACCACCACACTACTCTTCAGAGGGGTTTCTTCCCCACTGACAGTGAAGTTATCTCTCTTTCTCCACATTTTCTCCAGTGCTTGTATCTCTCTGTTCGTTTCTTTTTTCTTGTTTTTTGCATGGGTAGGCACCGGGAACCGAACCCGGGTCTCCAGGATGGCAGGCAGAGAGAATTCTGCCACTGAGTCATCATCGCACTGCCCTCTCCATTCATCTTTTTTTTTTTTACATGGGCAGGCACTGGGAATTGAACCCGGGTCCTCTGGCATGGCAGGCAACCATTCTTGCCTGCTGAGCTACTGTGGCCCACCCTCCATTCATTTTTAAATGGTTTTGTTTGCACATCAAAAAATCCAACCTAAGTAAAAAATCAATGATCCCTAGTATAATCAAATAGTCATGGCTTCAATCATCTATATGAGGACATTTCCTTTTTTTCTACAAAGAAACCCATACACCTCCCACCCCCATATCCCCCACTTATTAACATTTAGTTTTGGCATATTGCTTTTTAACATTCAATTGAAGCATATTGCAATGTTAGTTTTAACTGTAGATCCTAGCTTGCATTGAATGTAATTTTTCCTGTATACTATCCCATTTTCAACACCTTGCAATGGTGACATTCACTTGTTCACCCTCATGCAAAAACATTCTTATATTTGTACATTTAATCACAATCATTGTCCAGTCTAGGCATTCCTGTATTATACCATCTCAGTCTTTATCCTCTATCTTCTGCTGTCATACAAGCCTGCAGCCCTTCTCCCTCAATCATGCTCACATTCAGCTTCAATGTACTTATATTACTGTGCTATCATCATGTAGCATACTCTCTAGTTATGAATCTTTACTATCAGTCCTGTTGCGCATTTTATACTCCTTATGCACCAAATGTCCAATCTCTACCTCCTTTCTATCTCCTGGTAACCTGTGGTCTTAACTTCAGTTCTCAAAGTTCACTCATTAATGTCAGTTCAGATTAGTGAGACCATACAGTATTTGTAGTTTTGTTTCTGACTAATTTCACTTTGCATTATGTCCTCAAGTTTCATCCATGTTGTTACATGCTTCATGACTTTATTTTGTCTTACAGCTGCATAATATTCCATTGTATGTCTATACCAGAGTTTATTTAGCCACTCATTTGATGATGGACACTTGGGCTATTGTGAATAATGCTGCAATAAACATTGGTGTGCAAGTGTCCATTTGTGTCCTTCAGTTCCTCTGAATATATACCTGGTAATGGGACTGCTGGATCATATGGCAATCTATACTTAGCTTCCTGAGTAAACTGCCTTCCAGAGCAGGTGAACCATTCTACATTCCTATTAACAGTGAATAAGTATGCCTCTTTCTCCACATCCTCTCCAGTACTTGTACCTTTCTGTTTTTTTTTTTTTATAATGGCCATTCTCGTGGGTGTGAGATGATATCTCATTGTGGTATTGATTTGCATTTCCCTAATAGCCAGTAAGGCTGAGCATCCTTTCATATGTCTTTTAGTCATTTGTATTTCCTTTTCTGAAAAATGTCAGTTTATGGGTTTTTTTGCCCATTTTATAATTGAATTGTCTTTATTGTTGTTGAGTCATGGAATTTCTTTATATATCCTGGATATTAAACTGCTTTCTGATATATGGTTTCCGATATTTTCTCCCCTTGCATAGGCTGCCTTTTGACTTTCCTAATAAAGTTCTTTGAAGCACAAAAGTGTTTGATTTGGAGGACACCTCATTTATCTATTTCTTTTTTAATTGTTTGTGCTTTGGGTGTAAGGTCTAGGAAACCACATCCTAGCAAAAGATTTATAAGATATTTTTATACCTTTTCTTCTAAAACTTTTGTGGTCTTACTGCTAATATTTAGGTCTTCAATCTATTTTGAGTTGAATTTTGTATAGGGTGTAAGTTATGGGTCCACTTTCATTCTTTTGCATATGGATATCAATTTTCTGAATACTATTTGTTGAAGAGGTTGCTTTGCCCCCGGTGGGTTGACTTGACCACCATATGAAAGATCAATTATCTGTAGATGAGAGGGTCTATTTCTGAGCATCCAATTCAATTCCACTGGTCTGTGTATCAATCTTTTTGCCAGTACCATGTCGTTTTGACTACTGTCACTTGGTAATATGCTTTGAAGTAAGGTAGTGTGAGACCTCCCATTTCATTTTTCTTTCTCAAGAATTTTTAGCTATTCAGGGCACCTGGCCCTTCCAAATAAACTTCAGTATTAGTTTTTCTATTTCTGCAAACAAGTTGGTGGGATTTTAATTGGTACTGAATTGAATCTATAAATAAATTCAGTAGAATTGACATCTTAACTGTATTTAGTCTTCCAATCCATGAACACAGTATACCCTTCCATAAGGTTTTTTTTTTTTTTAGCAATTTTTTGTAGTTTTTTGTGTATAGGTCATTTTTGTCCTTCATTATTTTTTCTTAAATATTTGATTCTTTTTGTTGTTATTGTAAATTCCATTTTTGATTTCCTCCTCAGATTGCTCATTACTACTGTATGGAAACACTACTAATTTTTGGGTGTTGATTTTGTACCTTACCACTTTGCTGTACTTACATATTAGCACTAGCATGCTTGCTGTAGATTTTTCAGGATTTTCAACATATAGTATCATGTAATCTGCAAACAGTAAGAGTTTTTGTTCTTTATTTCCAATTTGTATGCCTGCTATTTCTTTTACCTGTCTAATTGCTCCAGCTAGAATTTCCAGCACAATGTTGAATAACAATGGTGACAGTGGGCATCCTTGTCTTGTTCCTGATCTTAGAGCGAAAGCTTTCAGACTTTCCCTATTGATTATGATGTTAACTGTGAGTTTTTCATAGTTACCCTTTATCATGTTGAGGAAGTTCCCTTCTATTCCTATCCTTTGAAGTGTTTTCATCAAGAAAGTATGCTGAATTTTGTCAAATTCCTTTTCTGCATCAATTGCGATGATCATGTGTTTTTTCTGCTTTGATTTATTGATATGGTGTATTACATTAATATATTTTCTTGTGTTGAATCAGTCTTGCATATCTGGAATAAATACCACTTGGTCATAGTGTATAACTCTTTTACTGTGCTGTCAGATTCAATTTGCAAGTATTGTGTTGAGGATTTTTTCATCTATATTCATTAGCGAGATTGATTTTTAATTTTCTTTTCTTGTAGTATTGTTGTCTTGGCATTAGGGTGATGTTGGCTTCATAGAATAAGTTATGTAGCTTTCTTTCCTTTCCAAATTTTTTGAAGAGCTTGAGCAGGATTGGTACTAATTATTTCTTGAATGCTTGGTAGAATTCACATGGAAACTATCTGGTCTTGGACTTTTCTTTTTTGGGAAGTTTCTTGGTGACTGATTTAATCTCATTACTTGTGATTGGTTTGTAGAAGTCATCTGTTTCTTCTTGAGCCAATGTTGGTTGTTTATGTTTTTCTAGGAAGTTGTCCTTTACATCTACATTTTCTAGTTTCTTAACATAGTTGCTCATAGTATCCTTTCATTACTTCCTTTATTTCTGCAGGGTCAGTACTTACATCCACCCTCCCATTTCTGATTTTATTTGTGTCCTCTTTTTTTTTTTTTAATGGCTTAGCTAAGCATCCATTGATTTTATTGATTTTCTCTAAGAACTAACTTCTGGTTTTGTGGATTTTTCTCTATTGTTTTCATATTCTCAATTTCATTTACTTGTGTTCTAATTTTCATTATTTCTTTCCTTCTACTTGCTTTGGCATTAGTTTGCTATTCTTTCTCTAGTTCTTCCAGGTGAACAGTTAATTCCTTGATTTTTGCTCTTTCTTCTTTTTAAATACAGGCATTTAGGGCAATAAATTTTCCTCTCAGCACGACCTTTGCTGCATCCCATATGTTTTGATATGTTGTGTTTTCATTTTTATTTGCCTTGAGATATTTGCTGATTTTTTTGTTTTTAATTTCTCCTTGATCCACAGGTTGTTTAAAAGTGTGTTGCTTAGCCTCCATATATTTGTAAAGTTTCTGGTCCTCTCTCTGTTATTGTTTTCCAATTTTATTCTATGATCCAAGAAGGTGTTTTGTGTAACTTCATTCTTTTAGAATTTGTGCAATTTCAATCTTTTAAAATTTATTGAGACTTGCTTTAGATCCAGCATATGGTCTAATCTTGAGAATGATCCATGAGCACTTGAGAAAAATGTGTATCCTGCTGTTGTGGGATGTAATGTTCTATAAAGTTTTGTTAAGTCTAGTTCATTTATCATATTATTCAAGATCTCTGTTTCCATATTGATCTTCTGTCTAGATGTTCTGTCTATTGATGAGAGTGGTGAATTGAAGTCTCCAACTATTATTGTAGAGGTGTCTAGTACTCCCTTTAGTGTTGTCAGTGTTTGTCTCATGTATTTTGTGGCACTCTGGCTTGGTGCATAAATATTTATGATTGTTGTGTCTTCTTGAGGAATTGTTCCTTTTATTAATACATAGTGGCCTTCTTTGTCTCTTTTAATTGTTTTACATTTGAAGTCTAATTTGTTGGATATTTGTATAATGTGCCAGTTGAAAATAGTATGTATTCCAGAAAAGCCATGTTTTAATCCTGATCCAATCTTGTGGGAGCAGCCATTTATTTTAATCCCAATTCAATACTTTGGTAACTTTTGATCATATTATCTCCATTCCCAATTGTGGATGTGACCTTTTGATTAGATGGAGATGTGACTCCACCCTTGCCAGGTGGGTCTTGATTAGTTTATTAGAGTCTTTAAAAGGGGAAGCATTTTGGAGAAACTTCAGAAATGACAGAGCTGACAGAAACTCCAGAGCAGAGCTGACACAGATGCCAACACTTGGAAACAGAGACATGATGTTTGGAGATGCTTGGAACTCAGCAGACATTGCCATGAGATGTTAAGCAAGAAACTGGAGAGAGCCAAGGGAAGCCAAGAGATGAAAGCCTGCCCAAGAGAAGCAAAATAAGGAGCCCTGCAGGAACAGAGGCTGAAAGCAATGGAGCCCAAGAGCAAGGGACCTGTAGATGCCAGCCATGTGATTTCCCAGCTGACAGAGATGCTCCAGCTTCTCTTAAATGAAGGTAACCTCTTGGTGCCTTAATTTGCACACTTTAACTTCCTTAAAACTGTAAATTTGTAACTTATTAAATTCTCCTTTTAAAAGCTATTCCATTTCTGGTATATGCCTTCTAGCATCTTAAAAATTAATACGTATAGCTACCCCCATTCTCTTCTGGTTGTTGTTTGCTTCAGTATCTTTTTCCAATTTTCCCCTTTCAATCTATTTTTGACTTTGGGCCTAAAGTGAGTCTCTTATAGACAGCATAGAGATGGTCCTGTTTTTTTAATCCATTCTGCCAGTCTATGTCTTTTGATTGGGGAGTTTAATCCATTAACATTTAATGTTGCTAATGTAAAGGCATTATTTTCTTTTATCATATTGTCTTTTGGATTTTTCATGTCACATCTTTTTTTTTTTCCCTCTCTTTACCTTTACTGATTGTCTTCATTTCTACACTGCTCTGCAGACCTCTCTCTCCTAACTTTCCTATCTGCCTGTAGTGCTCCTTTTAGTATCTCTTGTTAGAGCTGGTCACTTAGTCAAGTTCTCTCAGTGATTGTTTGTCTGAAAATATTTCAAAGGACAGTTTTTCTGGATATAGAATTCTTGGTTGGCAGTTTTCCTCTTTCAGAACTTAACTACATCATACCACTGCCTTCTTGCCTCCATGGTTTCTGCTGAAAAATCCACACTTAGTCTTATTGAGCTTCCCTTGTATGTAATGGATCACCTTTTTTCTTGCTGCTTTTAGAATTCTCTCTTTGTCTTTGACATTTGACAATCTGATTGGGGTATGCTGCACTTCTTGGGCCTGAAATATTATGCCTTTCATAAGAGATGGGAAATTTTAGTGATTATTTCCTCTGTTAGTCTTTTTGTTCCCTTTCCATCTTAGTCTCTTTCTGGGACATCCATAATATATATATTCATGCTCTTCATGTTGTCATTCAATCGCTGAGTCTCTGCTCATATTTTTCTATTCTTTTCCCTATCTGTTCTTTTGTGCGTAGGAATTCAGATGCCCTTTGCTCTAGTTCACTAATCCTTTTTCTGCCTCTTCAAATCTGCTGTTGTAGGACTCCATTGTGCTTTTTCATCTCTTCTATTGTGACTTTCATTCCCATAAGTTCTCCCATTTGTTTTCAATTTCTTCTTTATGTTTGCTGAATGTCTTCCTTATATTCTTTTTTTATAAACTTTTTTATTAATTAAAAAACTTAACAAAAGAACATTAAAATATCATTCCATTCTACATATACAATCGTAATTCTTAATATTATCACATAGTTGCATATTCATCATTTCTTAGAACATTTGCATCGATTTAGAAAAAGAAATAAAAAGACATCAGAAAAAGGAATAAAATGATAATAGAGAAAAAAGATTATACCTACCATACCCCTTACCCCTTGTTTCATTTATCACTAGCATTTCAAACTAAATTTATTTTAACATTTGTTCCCCCTATTATTTATTTTTATTCCATATGTTCTACTCTTTTGTTGATATAGTGGCTGAAAGGAGTTCCTTATATTCTTAATCTCTATTTCCATATATTACCTCAACTCTTTGATTTGACATTTTTTGGACTGAATTTTTAAAGTAAATTTTTAATTAAAGTATAGCACATTTATAGAAACCTACATAAATCTTAAGGTAAAGCTTGGTACATTTTCTCAAATCAAAGACACCACTAGGTCACCATAGTGATCAAAATAGAGTCATTTCGAGCACCCTAGAAGCCTATTTTGTTATTTGCCTCCAATGGCAAGCACAATTTCGTTTTTGCCACTATCAGTTAATTTTTCCTTCCTTTCAACTTTTAATAGATAGTCATAACAAATGGACTCTTGTGTCTGGCTTCTTTTGCTCAACACTGTGTTTGTGAACTTCATTCATGTTCTTACATGTGGCAAAGTTTGTTTATGAGGTGCATATACCACAGCGAAGGTATCCATAATACTGCTGATGAACATCGACTTCTCTTGGAAGAACCAAAGGTGTTACAACTGACCCACATTTTCTAAAACTAGAGGGTTCCTTCTGGAATGAAAAAGCAGCCCCGGTTTAGCAAGCCTTGGTCTCCAGGGTTGATACATCCAAGAAGCTTTTCTTCCTGTTTTTCAGTTAAAGGGATTTTAATGTACCTAAATGTTTTTTTTTTAATTGTGAAAAATAATATATATTCAAAAAGGCATTGGATTTCAAAGCACACCACAACAATTAGTTGTAGAACAGATTTCAGAGTTTGGTATGGGTTACAATCCCACAATTTTAGGTTTTTATATCTAGCTGCTTCAAGACACTGGAGACTAAAAGAAATAGTAATGTAATGATTCAGCAATTATACTCGTTTGTTAAACCCTACTTTCTCTGTATCACCCCATGTTCTCCTTTGATATTTCTCCCAATCTTTAGGGTTATTTGGGCTATGCCCCTTCTAACTTTTTAATGTTGGAAGGAGCTGTCAATAATATGGGCTAGGGAGATGGAACTAGTTGATGTTCTGGAGAGGCTGGCCCTTCTGGGTTTCAGGACTAATCTGGCCTAGGAGCACATCTGGAAGTTATAAGTTTCTGGAGTGTAATCTTAGTGCAAGGAACCTTTGTAGAATCTCAAATAAATCCTTAGGGTTTCTTCAGGGTTGGCAGGAATGGTTTTGGTTTCAGTTTGGCAAACCATGATAGGTAACAATGTCTAGCTGAAGCTTGCATAAAAGCAGCCTCTGGAGTAGCTTCTCAATTCTATTTGAACTCTCTCAGCCACTTACTTTATTTGTTACACTTCTTTTCCCCCTTTTGGTCAGGATGGCATTGTCAATTCCATGATGCCAGGGGCTCATCCCTGGGAGTCATATCCTATGTTGTTCAGGGAGAATTTCACCCTGGATGTCATGTCCCACATAGAGGGAAGTTTAATGATTTCATTTGCAGAGTTGGGCTTAGAGAGAGAGAAGCCATTTCTGAGCTACAAAAGAGGTCCTCTAAGAGTAGTAAGTCTTAGGCATAACCATAGGTAGGCTAAGCTTCTCTGCTACATAAATAAGCTCCACAAGGGCAAAGCCTCTTGACTGGAGAGTGCGTAATGTTTGAGATAGTATCAGAGGTTTCCCTGGTGGTAACATTTAATAGTTACATATTTTTTCTTGCATCCCTCAGGGACTGTGCCAATATTTTGATGATCTGCTTGATATTCTCTGGGATGTATCCAGACATCACATTAAACTATAAAGAATTACAGATCCTCACTCCCAATCTGGGCTCCCTGTGTTTGGGTTGTTTAAATGATCTATCCAGACAGGTTGTGTTAGATTATGTGCTACAGAAAATTTAGGTTTGGACAAAATAAAGCTTTCTTCCTTTGGTCTCTTAGAGTAGGTGAAGTTCTAAAATACAGACACTGTCTTCCTTACCCAACTACTCTGAATTACCTTAATCCTGACTTGATTGGCTTCATTCTTACCTCTAACTGAAACTTGATCTCCTTTTCATTTTCTTTTATCAGTTGTTGTATGTGGCAATGCTGACCTTCAGAACTGAAAATTCCTACTCTGAGTCATAGGCATCACACGGGTACCAAAAGTTCCAGGGAAATACCAGGTTATACATATATAGCACAGTCTCTCAAAATTAGCAATTACCACTCCAGACTAAATGTGACTCAATCTTACAATGTAAGCCCCAATTTTCTTATAAGTATTTTCTAAATGAGACCAAGCAAACTTTTCTCTTTTGCTTCTAGCTTACTTTGCATCACACAAAGTCCCACATGTTCATTCACAATGTTGCATGCCTCACAACTTCATTTCCTTCTGTAGCAGCACAATATTCAATCATATGTATATACCATTCACCACTCTACTTCTCAGGATATGCAACTATCCTGCATCCACCTCCATCCATTGGGCATTACTCTTGATATTGCTGTGGTACTGTTGTGATTTGATTTCTGATGTGATTTTGCATATTTGCTAGATCATCCTTAATCAGTTGTTTCATCTCCTGTATCTCATGTTAAATGTTGGTTTGTTCCTTTGACTGGACCATATCCTTGATTTTTCTTGTCTGATTCATTAATTTTTGTTCCTGTCTAGACATCTGATTTCCTTAATTAATTTATTTTGGAGGTTGTTTTCACTTTTACCTAGGGTTTTCTTGGTAGTTGTCTTTGTTCTCTATCTGTTCTTTGGCATTCAGTGCAGCTTATTTTAGACCTCCAGCATAGATTCTGTTTAACTGATCAGAATTTTCAGCTTTTGTTTTTCTTGTTCTTACCCTGCCTATATAGAACTTTATTATTTTTTTGTATGGGCAGGCACTGGGAATCAAACCCAAGTCTCTGGCATGGCAGGTGAGAATGCTGCTTGCTGAGCCACTGTGGCCTGCCTTAGAACCTTTTTTTGAGGAGGGTCTCCTTAGATATGATTGACTTCAGTCAGATTTTCCCATATCAGATAGGCCCTTGTCTCAGGAAGAGGGTGTAACGAGTATTAAGTTTCTCTGAGGGTGAGACCCAGCAGGTTGTCAGACTTTCCTATGAAGCCTCTAGACTCTGTGTTTTTCTATCTTGCCTGGCCTGTGGTGCTTGTCTGCCCACAGCTTCCCATCAGCATAAAGTGATGCAGTGCCTATAATTCTCAGCAGCCTTTCCCTGCAAGTGATGTGGTTGAGAAAGAGGCTTAGGCAGAAGGTGGGCTTACATTGCTTCTGTTTTCCAGCCTCTGGGACCTGAACTTTCTTAAGGAGGACTACCACTTGAGTTGGGTCCCATGCCCCTATCCTTGGGGAAGATACACCCTTAGGGAATTATCCTCATTTACCTGACTATTGTCTCTCACACATACTT
The DNA here is from genome assembly GCA_004026745.1 of Myrmecophaga tridactyla. Lineage (NCBI taxonomy): Eukaryota > Metazoa > Chordata > Mammalia > Pilosa > Myrmecophagidae > Myrmecophaga > Myrmecophaga tridactyla. The sequence continues at coordinate 45,513 of PVIY010009068.1, forward strand.
AATTTCACCTTTGTCTGGGGCAGTGCTGATGCTGGAGAATGCTGGCAGTTCTACCTGAAGAGCTGTTAAGAAGTAAAAAAAAAAAAGAGAGAGAGATAAAAAGCCTTTTCAGAGCTAAACCCCAGCTCCCTGGGTTCACGAATCGAGACCTGGAGGTGGTACATGTCTCCGTGTGTCTCCAGGCTCTATGTGCCCCCTTTTCTTGGGGCCCAGCCCTTTTCCAGTATTTTGTGCTGGTCGACTTAAAAAAGCTTCTTTTTTCTTTTCCCCGTCAGCCCCACCCCCTCTCTCCAGGATGATAAATCCCAGTTTCTTTAGTGCTCACTCCAGGTCTATCTGTGCTCAGGACCTGAATTTGTTAATTAATTCTGCTATTGGGGCTTGGTTGAGCTAAATTCCTTGCTTCTAGTACAGTCTATATCTTTTCCTCTCAGGGAACCAGCCTGCTGTGCCTGTGGGGAGGGGAACCAGTCACCACGGCTTGGGAGACTTACAGTTCACTATGGGAATTCATCTGTTCCATCTGTCCCAGACTGGTGTGCAATGTATGTCCTGTCACTGGTGTCCCTCCAACAGTTGTTCCAGATAGTTCCAGGCTATTTACTATCTGCCCTAGAGGACAATCCAAATTCCACACCTCACTATGCTGCCATCTTGCCCCACCTCTACCAAGTGATTTTTAACAAAGGGGACAAGACCACTCAATTGTGAAAGAATAGTTTCTTCAACAAGTGGTTCTGTGAAATCTGGATCTCCATTTACAAAAGAATGAAGGTAGACCCTTACCTCACACCATATGCAAAAATCTACTCAAAATGGATCAAAAACCTAATTATAAGAACTAGAACTATAAAACTCCTAGAAGAAAGTATGGGAAGCATATTCAGGACCTTGTGTCAGGCAACGATTCTTAGACTTTATACCCAAAGCACAAGCAATGAAAGAAAAAAATAGATAAATGGGACCTCATCAAAATTAAAAACTTCTGCACTTCAAGACTTCATGAAAACAAAACAACAACCTACACAATTGAAGAAAATATTTGGAAACTTCATAACCTATAAGGGTTTAATATCCAGATTATGTAAAGACATCATAGAACTGAACACTAAAATTATAGAAAATCCAGTTTAAAAATGGACAAAAAGTTGAATAGATAGTTCTCCAAAGAAGACATACAAATGACTGAAAAGTACATGAGACAATGCTCAATATCATTAGCCATAAGGGAAATGCAAACCAAAACCATAATGAGATATGATTTCACATCCACTAGAATGGTTACTATTAAAAAACAAACAAACAGAAGTTACAAATGCTAGAGAAGATGTGGAGAAAGTGGACCACTCATTCATTTCTGGTGGGAATATAAAATGGTGCAGATACTATGGACGACAGTTTTGCAGTCCCTCAGAAAGTTAAGTATAGAATTATCATATGACCTGGTAACCCCACTTCTAGATATATATTCCAAAAGAGTTGAAAGCAAGGATTCAAACAGACATTTGCAACCTAGTATTCATAGCATCATTATTCATAAGTGCCAAAAGATTGAAGCAGCACAAGTGTCCATCAACTGATGAAGGGATAAACAAAATGTGGTATATACACAATGGAATGTTATTCAGAATGGAATTTATTCAGCCATGAAAGGAATGAAGTTCTGATACAATTGACAACATGAATGAACCTTGAAGACATTATGTTAAGTGAAATAAGCCAACACAAAAGGATAAATATTGTATGAGCTCACTGGTATAAAATAATTGGAATAAGCAAACTCATAGAGTCAGAATCTTGCATATAGGTAACCAGTATGGGAATAGGGAATAGAAGAATTAAGACTTAAAATATATAGAATATCTATTTGATATGATGGAAAAGTTTTGGCAATGGATGGTAATACAATATTATGATTGTAATTAACAGCACTGACATATATTTGAATGTGGTTAAATGGGGGAAATTTCAGGTTGTATATATGTTACTAGAATACATTAAAAAACAATCCATGGAATTTCATAACACAAACAGTGAGCCCTAAGTTAAACCATGGACTATAGTTAATAGTGCAAATTATATGTTATAAAAATGTGCTTGCATCAATTGTAACAAATGTACCAGAACCAATTCAAGGTGTTCATATGGGAATCTTATATTATAGGCAGGATCGTTCTGTAAAACCACAACTTCTCTAATTGAAATAAAAGTAAGGTGAGCACAAGATTAAATCCATTAAACATTAACTTTCATGTTCTAGACATTACTAGTCAAGTGGAATAGACCTAAAGAAGAATACAGTCTTTGTATTACACCTTCAATGTGCACAGTTGGGAGACAAGATGCACAGAAAACATGAAGGCAAATGCAAATTGATACTGTGTGGTCAGAGCTGGAGTCAAATGTAGAGATAGTTCAGACATTGCTCTTCTATCCTTCCTCCCAGTCAGAGTTTATCCTTAGGCCTAAACAGATTTTCTTGCTGCAAGGGGAAGTTGTAGCCCAAAGAGGAAAGTAAGTAAGTTACCTGCTCAAGGTCACGAAAAGTCACTGGATGAAAAGGGCCCCCCCTAAATTATACAGAACACTGAGACTTTAGAGAAGGCTCTTTGCAAGGTGTTCTAGTTTGCTAGCTATCGGAATGCAATATACCAGAAACGGAATAGCCCTTAAAAAGGGGGAATTTAATGAGTTGCTAGTTTACAGTTCTAAGGCTGAGAAAATGTCCAAATTAAAACAAGTCTATAGAAATGTCCAATTTAAGGCATCCTGGGAAAGATACCTTGGTTCAAGAAGGCCGATGTTTTTCTCTCAGCTGGAAGGGCACATGGTGAACATGGCGGTGTCTGCTGGCTTTCTCATGGTTCTACCAAAAAGGGACTCTCTCCAAAATGTTTCCTCTTTTCAAGGATTCCAGTAAACAACTCCACCTTCAGTGGGTGGAGACACACCTCCATGGAAATCATCTAATCAAAAGTTACCACCCACAATTGGGTGAGTCACATGTTCAACAATCAAAATGTTCCGGCCCAGTAATATTGAATGAGGATTAAAGGGCATGGCTTTTCTGGGGTCCACCACAGATTCAGACCAGCACACAAGGAATAATGGTATGTGCCATAATCCCTTTAAGAGATTTTTAGAGAGAACTGAGGTTCTCAAAGAATCTAATAGAATCAAGGAGAGAACAGATTTTATTTTCTTGAAGGAAAGGCCTCCTTGGAACCCCTCACATAGTTTGATGTCTGCTTGTAAGGCCAGCCTGAGAATCTAGCCTGTGGTTTTGAGCAACTTGTTTCCCATGAGAATGGAAACTTCTACGGTTTCACCCTTAGAAGAACATAGCCGAAGTTTGGAGTGAGTTTGCAAGACGGCAATGTATAGGAAAAGCAAGAAAGGTTCACTTGAGAAAAAATAAGTCAGGGAGGGAAAAAAGGGGCAAGAGGACAGGTGATTAAATATCTAAGCCTCTTAAGGTTTCTTTGGATGTAGAGTAAACTCTTCCTGGGAGCTAAGTGCTCCTGGTTAGCAAGCACAACGACTACATAAACTCTAATTTTCAATGACTGATGGGCTGCAGTAATAGCCCTTTTTTAAATTAGTTTTTTTTTTATGAGAGAATGATACAGTCCTGACTGTCTAATATTAGTCAAATAATCAAGTTGCTCATAAACCAAGATAAAATCGAAATGACTATCCTCTCTCCTGAAGAGTCTGACATGCCTAGTGATGATCTTTTGAGAGTGTTCACACAGGAAGAGAGATGATTTTGGATGTAGTGGAGATGAGCATATCGCTACCTAGAGTTTATGACCTTTTAATTTAACAGCCCTAGGGAAGGAGGAATTATTCAATCCTGAATGGATCCTGGATGGGTAGCAAGAGGCCAAAAGCAGAAGCCAGGAGTTATGATTTAATGGAGTTTAATTAGGTATCATTTCCACTTGAGGATGATTTTCCAGGTCATTAATCTGCAATCTTCCTATTGCAACCAATCTCTGTTTGGGAAAAGGGGAAAGCATTTCCCTTCCTTTTTTGAACAGAGCAAAGGGCTTTCAGGAATTTAATACCCAGAGTCGGGTGGCTGCCGTGGCTCAGCAGGTAGAGCTCCGACCTTCCGTGCTGGAGGTCTGGAGTTCAATCCCTGGTGCCTCCTGCCCATATGCAAATTAAAAAAAAAAAGATACCCAGAGTTTTCTTCCTGTGAGGGTGTCTTAGAGTCCCATGGATTCAGGACAGATGAGGGTAAGGATTTGGGGTTTTGTCAGAAATGATATGCTGATCTGGGCTCAAAGGGGGTTTCTAAATGAATCATATAATGCTAGAGCTAAAGGACCTTAGAGATCATCTAACTAGGTCCCTCATTTTACAGATGAGCCTGAGGTATAAAGGCACCTGCCCACCCACAGAGCAGAGCAGCAGAGACCCATGGAAGCTTGGCTCTTCTGACTTCCATCCCCTTCTTGTCCTGCTACATCGCCTTCCTACCCATGGAAGTTAAACATCCTCTTTGGGTGGGTAGTCATACCAAGCAGATACACTTTCTTTCTCCCTTGATAGCCCCCTCTTTCCATCTATTCTCTCCCCTTTATTTCTGGCACTTTGGACTTTCCTAGTATGCCCCTCCAGATCTTAATTGCCCTCTAATTCTTACCCATACCAGGTAGTCTTCCTGGTATGCAGAGTGTTTTGCATCCAAATCAACATAAAAAGGGGAAAAACCCAACAGACTATCTATGGTTGGGATGCCTTTTCTTTTCCAACAATGGCTGCAATGGTTTGCCCTGAGTTTGAAAATGCTGGTTACTCACAAGGGTTAAATCTTGCTCCTATTCATGCTTGGTCCCTTTCTTACTCTGCTCTTCTTCTATGTTATTCATATATCTGTGCTGTTTTGGTGATGGGCAGGTGAAATACTGAATGATGGAGACTGTTTCCTTCCAACTCCAGAACAGATCCAGAAGTGATGGAAGAAAAGCTGCTCTGATAGGAGTTACCTCCTCTCTGGAAGATGTCCTTAGTTCTGTCCATTACCAGGAAGGGGCCATTCACTACAAGCTACCTTTTTTATAGAAGGAGATCGGAAACATAAAGAAGTGACTTAAGTTTACCAAGCAAGCTAGTGGCACTCTTGGCAATAGGATTTATATCCCCTGATTTGTAATCTTGTTCTCTTTCCAAACATGTCACTCTTGAAAATTTATTAATATATCTCAGCAGGCAGAAATCCAAATTAATTGGGATCTCTACTGAGAGAATGCTTTAGGAATTAATATTACTGATTTACTAGATTTTTACAGCTATCTTTAAAAAAAACTCAAGATATATACATAGAGACTAAACTTGCCATGAAAGGTACAGTAGAAAACGAGAATATTATATGGGAAGAACAGGTGATAAGAAGACAATAAATCCATGCTTTTATTCAACAAGTGTTTGTGAAGGGCTTATTATACTTAAGCACACAGTGTTGGCTGCTGAGGAGATGTATGAAAAATGTAAAATGATATTCTTCTCCATGGGTTTATCCTTAATTAGGGAATGACGAGAAGGGTAGATCAATGGAGGATTGATTGGTCAGAAAGGGGCTTCATAGATGATGATAAACTTGAGGTGGACCTTAAAGGGCTGAAAAGATTTGCAACCACTGGAGAACAGGGAAAGAAAGGGAATTCCAGACAGTAGAAGTAGGGGTCAAAATAAGGACGGCTTTTTTTTTTTTTAGCCTTGGTGAGGAGTAGTATTTGTCTTGAGAAAGTCGGGAGAAATGTAATAGGTAGGGTAGGGCCAGAGCATTGAATGCCACCACAAGTGAGAGAGTATGAATGGGAAGTGGTTGGAAAGACTAAGCAACGCTTAATTTAAAACTTACAGCAGACTAAGATCAAAAGGAAAAAGAAAGAGCTAAAAAAAAAAAAAAAAAAAAAAAAAAAAAAAAAAAAAAAAAAAAAAAAAAAAAAAAAAAAAAAAAAAGGCCCGGCCTATCCAGAATCAACAAAGGATTCCGGCACGCCATGATGAACGTGACCCAGCGACCAGAGTCTTCCTACACAGACAACTCGGAGGAACGAGGCGCCTGAGACCTGGTATTGGGTAAAAGAAGGGCCCTTTGGCTCTCAGTGCCCGCGGGCGTCGTAAAGGGAGCGAGGGAGGGCGCCATGGAGCGGATGCCATTTTCTTGCATATGTTTGAAATCTCGACTGACAAGACGAGCTGGATAATTTTGCTCAGTTACGTATTGAATTCTCTTCTCTGTGGTACAGGATCCTCTTGAAGCGTGACAGCCTCAATGACTTCCAGATGTTCACCTCCTCTCTTCTAGCAGACTGGGGTGGATGTGGTAAACTCTGCGATGGAAACCAAAAACCCAGCCAGATGTACCATGTCAATGTCAGCCACACACACATCTGGCTTCAATACCGGCAGCGATAACCAGAACAAATGGCTGTTATTCCCGCTGTATTCAACTTGTCAGCATTCCGCGTTAAAAGGCAGTGGGGGCGGGGATGGACGCGGGCTTGGAAAAGCGACGCAGCCGGGCCCGGGTAGAGGGTGTAGGACCCAGTCAGGGCCGAGCCCCGGGGCAGCCAGGGTAAATATTTGCTTTTCTGGTCTCGGACGTGGCAGTCTCGGCCTCCACCCGGAGGAGCGGACCTGGCGGCCGCTACGGCGGAGCTTCCCCACCACTCAGGAGCGCCTCGGGGAAGGTGGGCCACACGGCCCCGCGCCCTCCGCTCGCTCCTGCAGGCCGAGGGGCCGGGCCAGCGAGGCCGCCCAGGGCCGCTCAGCTGCCTGGCGCCCGCGGCCCCCCTCGGCCTCCTCGGCCTTCGGCTCGGGTCGGCGATCCCACGGGACCGGAGCGGGGCAGGGTCGGAAGCGCAGGCCGCAGCGCGCCGTCCCCGCCAGTGCAGGGTTCCCGGTTGCTAGGCGGCTCTTTGCCCACCACAGTGCTGTGGGGTGGGGACAGAGTGCAGAAGGGGGGATCCGGGGGTTGGGGTTTGGAAGACATTCTTGAGCGTTTAAGGGCATTCCAAAGCGGGCGGAACTGGACCTGAAGCCTCGGTCTGGTTGGGTCCGGTGCGCGGCCAGGCTCCCACTCGCCTCCCGGCGCCCAGCAGGAAGCCCTGAGGCCGGGAGGGCAGAGCAGGTTCCGGGACCGTGAATACGGAGCCCGCAGGGCTGGGAGTGGAGCCCTGGAAACTGCTCCGGGAGGGAAGCTCTGGCCGCAGCACCAAAGGGTGGTGAAGTGATTAAACCCGAGGGCCCTCCAGCCGCACAGATTGGCTTTACCCAGCCTTGTCTTCTAGCTCTGTGCAAGCGTCCTTCTCCCTAGAGGAATAAGCCATGAACTGGACCGGTCGCAGTGATGAGCGCATCAGTAAACCTTAGCTGTCATTTCTATGATCACATTTTCTAGCGAAAAAAGAAAAAATCCAACAAATGGGGGGATCTGAAAACAAGACAGAGTACCTGAAATCTGGGCTCTCTGGGAAGAATAGGTGAGCATACCAAGGTCTGCTTGTCCCTAAGCAGTCAGGGGAAGAAGAGCTGGCAATAGCATGCTTGTGAGCTGCTGCTTCTCTCTCCATCTTGTTTCATTTACTCATAACAGATGTATATTTGAAAAAGCCCTTAATTTAGCACCAAAAGACTGGGTTTTGTGTCCTGGTCCTGATACTCACCAGTCAGGTGATATGGGATATATCTTGATTTCCTTCTCTATAAATTGGAATCATACTATTTTACCCCACAGAGTTTCCCTGACTCTTAAAACAAGACAACAATTACAAAGAGAAGTGAATTAAGTATGGGACTAGAATTCACTCCACCATTAACTAGTTGTGTAATTTCAGGGTACTTGTTTCGTTTTCCTGAACCTCAATTTTATTACCTGAAAAACTGGCTCAGAGACATGGAAAATGAAAAGTGGCTCTGAAAAATATGATGTGATATACACACATATATTTATTTGTTATATTATTATTTTTGTATATTTATTTTGGCAGCAGGGAGAACTGAGGCTCAGAGAAATTAAGTAATTTGTCCCAAGGTCACATAGTAAATAGACTGTAAGGTTTTTTTTATTTATTATGGTTTGGCTTAGGTTGACACAATATTGGGTTTTTTATCAGTAACCTCGATATGGCTAGCAGTTCACCCTTCCTTCAGTTTTAAGACCAGAGCTGTTTCTCTTCTCTGTCTTGGTCAATGAAGAAGAATGAGTTTTCCTTTCTATACCTTATGTCTGTTTCTTAGGCTCAGATCAAAACTGTTCTGTATAAAGCCACCAGAGTGCTAATTCAGTAACTTCCCTGGATTCTGCCCACAGAGCTTCCATGAAGTAGTCACTCACTTTCTGGGTCTACAGTCCAGAAAAGATATGCAGGAGAAGTGTCTCTCTGCCTTGTCTTACTCTATCTCTCCCCTTGTCATTTTCTCTTACTTTCTACTTGTCCTTCCTCCAAGAATATATCCGTTTGTTACCATTTCTCTCTCTTTCTCCTTTTCTATAAACTTCCCAATTTCTTCACTTGGTTAATTTACCTTTTAGGTTCCTTTTTAAAAATTTATTTTAGAGCAATTGTAGCTTTATAGAAAAAATCATGCAGAAAATACAGATTCTCCATAAACCCCTCTCTCACACAGTTTTCCCTTTCATTAACATTTTGTATTAGTGTTGTACCTTTGTAACAATTCACGAAACAAGGTTATTATATTATGCTATTAACTTTAGCCCATTCTTTACATTAGGGTCACTCTTTGTGTTTAGTTTTAAGGGTTTGTGTTTGTGGTATGTGTGTTCGTGGTAACTTATATACCCTAAAATTTTCCTTTTTATCCCTCTTCAAATACACAATTCAGTGGTGTTCCATACACCATCATTCATTGCCAGAACTTTTCCATCAACCCAAACAGGAATTCCATACTAATTAACATGAACACACCATTTCTCTCCCAGGCTCAGGTTCTGGTAACCTATATTCTAGTTTTTAACTTTATGGATATGTATATTCTGTTTATCGCATATAAGTGAGATCTTACAGTGTTTATTCTTTTGTGCCTGGCTTATTTCACTCAACACTATATCTTCAAGGTTCACTTATGTTGTAGCATGCATCAGAACTTCATTCCTTTTTATGGCTAAATAATATTCCATTGTATGTATATACCACATTTTGTTTATCCATTCATCTGTTGATGGACCCTTGGGTTGTTTCCATCTGTTTGCAATTGTTAATGCTACATTGGGACACTGGCGTGCAAATATCTGTATTAGTCCCTGTTTTCAAGTATTTGGGGATATATACCTAGAATTGGGATTGCTGGGTTATATGTTAATTCTGTAGTTTCTGAGGAATCACCAAACTGTTTTCCACAGTGGCTGCACCATATTACATTCCCACCAACAATGTATGAGTGTTCCTTTTTCAATACATCATCTCCCAACAATGTATGAGTGATCCTTTTCTCTACATCCTCATACCCACTAAATTGGTATTGTTATTATTTTTAAATAGCCAATCTAGTGGGTATGAGATGGTATCTTAGGGTTTTGACTTTGAGCATCTTTTCATGTGCTCTTTGGCCATTTGTATATCTTTGGAGAAATGTCTATTCAGTCTTTTCCCCAACTTTTAATTGGGTTATCTGTCTTTTTGTTATTAAGTTGCAAGAGTTCTTTATATATTCTGAATATTAAATCCTTATTAGATATATGGTTTCCAAATGTTTTCTTCCATTCTGTAAGTTGTCTTTTACTTTTTTTTTTCACATGGGCAGGCACTGGCAATCGAACCTGGGTCTCTACATGGCAGGTGAGGACTCTGCCACTGAGCCACCATGGCCTGCCCTGTCTTTTACTTTTTGAAAAAGTGTTTTGATGGAGAAAAGTTTTAAATTTTAATGAGGCCCCATTTATCTATTTCTTCCTTTGTTGCTTGTGTTTTTGGTGAAAGTCTAAGAAGTTGCTGCCTAACACAAGGTCCCATTAGGGTCTTTTTGACCTTCCCTTTAGAGTTATTCTTTCTGCATTCTGTAAGTTTACTTGGCCAGGCACACTGTTTTTGTCATCTCTCTTTTTTTAACACTTAATTTTGATCAAAGTAGAATTTAAAGGACTTAAAAGTCAAACATTACTCCTAGGTTTATAACAAAAACAGTGATAAGGAAAAAACAGCAGTCCCTCGACCACTTCCAGTTATCCCTGGCCAGAAGCAATCACTTTAAAGGCTTTTTTTCCTGTTTCTTCTTGATATTTATGTCCTTATTTATAAATAACATGCTTATCCTGTTGTTCTAGTCTACCAAAGCTGCCAGAATGCAACACACCAGAGATGGTTTGACTTTTAATAAAAGAGGATATGTTTAGTTAAAAATGTATAGTTTGTCAGAGGAAAAGCAGCTAACTTTCAGCTGACGTTCTTACATGGAAAGGCACAGAGTGATCTCTGCTGGCCTTCTCTCCAGTCCTCTGGGTTCCAACAACTTTCTTCAGGGTGATTCCTTTCTGCATCTTCAAAGGCCTGGGCTGAGCTTTGAGTGCTGAGATGAGGTATGCTGAGCTGCTTGGGCTGTGCTACATTGAGCTCTCTCATTTAAGCTTCCAGCCAATTAAAACAAACATCATTCATTGCAGCAGGCACGCCTCCTAGTGTAGATGTAATCAGCCACAGATGAGGTTCAAATACCATTGGCTCATGTCCACAGCACTAGAACTAGGCACCTTCACCTGGCCAAGCTGACACCTGAACCTAACTACCACACCTGTATTTCTCAGTTTATTGATTTTAAGTATTTGACTTCCTACCATGAAAGTGAGAGGCAATATAGCATAGTGGTTGTTTTAGTTTCCTAGGCTGCTCAAGCAAAGTCCATGAAATGGGTGAGGTTAAACAATGGAAATTTATTTTCTTGCAGTTCTGAGGCAAAAAGAAATCCAAATCAAGACATCATTAAGGTGATACATTCTCCTTAAAGACTGTGGTGTTCTGGGGCAGGCTGCTGGTGATTCTTGGCTGCTCTGTCACATGGCAAAACACATGGCATGTCTCGTGGTCTCTCCCTTCTCTTCCAGGTTCTGACGATGTCCAGCCTCTTGCTTCCTTTCTATCTTTTCTGCCACACAACCATGTGACTTTATGCAAGTTGTTTATCTATGTGCCTCAGTTTCCTCATATGTCAAATGGGATGGTACTTATGTCCATAGAGTGCTTATGAAGAATAAACATTGAATATATAATGAGCTTAGAGTAATGTCTGTTTCACAGTAAGTGCTCCTCAACAGTTGTTTATTATCATCACTAAACTGGTTTGTACACACTTTCCCTTTGCTCATCCTCCCAATATAGTTACATTATCACTTTTGGTTGAATTAATATTAAGTATTTACATTATGACTAGGTAAATATTATTCACTGCTAACCACATAGAATCCTATAATTATGTTTCCTTTCTTATTCAACTTTTTTGTTTTCCCTGGAATTAATTCTTTCCATGTATTTTTGTATTTTTAAAAAAATTTATTAGAGTAGTTGCAAGTTTACAGAAATGATCATGCAGAGTACTTTTGTTTTTGTATGTACCTATTATTAATTCATCCACAAATTCTCCTGTCAATATATAGAAATACAGATGTTCTCTTGGCTTCATTATTTTTCTTGGCATCGCTTACTGCACCCCTGTTCCCAACTGGACTGGTTGCTCCATAGGCTTGATTCACAGCTCTAGTCTTGGAATGTTGCTTCAACATCATCCTGGGATTTATCTTTGCTGTTCTCCTATATTGGAGTCCCTGTTGCCTAGAATCTACAGGTAGTGAAAACTGCTGCTTATCCACCTAAATCCATTCTTTCTTTCTTCCACAGTAATAGAATTGTAGCTAAAACATGGCTGTCCAGCTGAAGACTATTTTTCCCAACACACTCTTGAGACTAGGTTTTGCCAAGTGGATGCAAATAGAAGCAACGTGTGCCCTTTCCTGGCCTGGCCCATAAAAAATTCCACACTTTCCCCCCTCTGGTGAGCAGGACCATGAAAGTGCCTGCAGTCAAACTTTGTGCAGATGAGAATATACCCTAATATAGAGTTCTCAAACTTTAGCATGTGTCAGAATCACCTGGAGGGCTTATTAGGACAGATTTCTGAGCAATACCCCCCCAGAGTTTCTGATTCAGTAGATCTTGTGTTGAAACCTAAAATTTGAATTTCTGAGAAATTCTCAAGCAATGATAATGCTACTGGTATGGAATAAAACTCTGTGAACCAATGACCTAAAGAGTGACAGAGAAACACGATGAAAGAATTCTGGTTCCCTGAGTGATCAGATGGAGAACTGTCCTGCTGACCTGGAAAACTTACCTTGGACTGTGATGTGAGAAAACAAATATGCTCATGTCTTCCTTAAGCCACTAAATTATTTGGGATCTCTAAATTAGCAGTCAGCTTTTCCATTACCATTTCTTCTTCTCTCTTTTCTTTCTTCCATTTTTCAGTGAATCACATCTACCAATAACTTCTTGAGAAAAGGAGATAAACTTCTTGAGACTTTGAAACAGTTTCAGAACTATTATATAATAATAATAATGATAATACTTGGTAGAAAGTTTGACTGGGTATAGAATTCTGGATAAATAATTTCTCTCAGAATTTCTGGCTTAAAATAATTAACCTCAGAATTTTTACATTAGCTTCAGATGCTGTTCTCATTCTCAGTCTTTTATGAGTAACTTGCTTTTTATTTTTAAATTTCTATTTAGAAAAATCCATGATCTTTTTACTCCTAATAATATGAAATTTCAGAGTGATTGTTTTGCATGTGTCTTTTTCTTATTCACTGTGCTTTGGGTCACTCTCCTTCATTTTAGAGCTGTTATTAATTTTTTAATGAAAACTCCCCTCTGATTTTTTTTCTTTTCCTAGAACTCTCTTGAATTTTCTTATTCATTACATTCTCTGTAATTTTATCTTTTTGTTCTACTTTCTTGAGGATTTCTTCAACTTCATCTTTCAAAAGACTATAATTTATTCTCATATATTTATCCACCCAGAGCACATTCTTGTTTTCTAAATGTTTCTTTCTTATAGTCTTCTGTTCTTGTTTAACAGATGCAATATTTTTCTTTTTTAGAGATTTTATTCTGCTCTCTAACTCTTTTCTGAGTTCTTTTCAGTTTATTTTTTTCCCTCAAATATCTACTCATCCTTTCCTGCTTAGGTGGGGCTTGTCATTGTTGGGCTTCACCGCAGCTTAGGTGAGAAACTGACAGGTCCTTGGGGGAATTTCCCTCGTGTTTTCTCTTGGAGCCATCAGTTGCTCAAAGAAGACTCTCCTGTCTGTAGGTAGGGGACAGGAGTGGAGGGAAGGAAAGGAGATTGGAGAAGAGAGTGTGTGAGTTGGCTGCCAGAATTCTGTGAGCTGAACTGAGGAAAAGGGTTGGGAGTCTTACCTTTCAGTAGGTGTGTTAACTTCTACTTAAGTACTCTCATTAAGATGCCTTGTCCTACTCAGTAGTGCTTGACATCTCTGATACAGAATCTGTCTGGCTCAGCTTTGCCAGAGAATAAATCTTTTCTTTTCTTTCAGGGTCAGAGAAGGGTTCTGGGAGTCTAGCTATTCTTTTAAAGTCGATCATGGATTTTAAGTCATGGCATGAATTTTCATTTTCTCTGATCACTAAGTCAATTATTACTCATCTGATCTGCTTTTCAGCTGTCAAAATTGTGCTTACATCTTTTGGCTGTGGCAATCTCCTCTTCTGTTCTCTTTATTGTTGTGGGTTTATGTTTTTTTTTTTTGGTTCTTTATTTCCACTTAGTGGATTTCAGAAAGGAGCAGAAATAATAAACATCTGTCCATCTTTTACTTGAGGCTTCTATCTCTTTTGAGTAAAAATGAAAACATCAGAATATCCAAATTGCCCAAATTATGTTAGTAGTTGTTTTGGGGTGGAATTGTATTTCATTTTCTTTTCCCTATTTTCTCTAATGTGTTTATATTCTTTTCAGAATAATTTGATTGGATTTCTTTTGACTCAAGGGTTATGCTTCTGGGAATTCATCCTAAGGAAATAGCCAAGAATGTGTGCAAGAAACCTCTACAAGGCAGTTTTTCACAAAGAGTACTTATAATATCAAATAATTGAAAACAACCTAATTGTCCAATAATAAGAGATTGGTTAAATACTTTAGGGTACATTCATGTACTGGCATACTCTGCAGCCATTAAAATGATATTATAGGAGACTAGTAATGTGTAAAAATGTTCACAATACATTGTAAATTAAAAAAAGGATCACTAAAACAGCACACAGATTATGTATATATGATTATACATAATAATATGTATAATGTGCATATACATATAATAATATGACAATGATATAAGTATGTATAATAATTGTTGTAATAGTAACATCACGGAGCACTTACAACCTCCCTGGCAGTGTTCTGAAGACCTTGTTAATTCTCACAGCAGTTGTATGAGGCCATTTCTATTATTGTTTCCTTTCTACAGATGAAGAAGCCAAGGTATAGGGAATTAATGTAATTGTCCAAGAGCACATACAGTCACGATCCACATCCATGCCTAGTGGCCCCAGAGTTCACCTGCTTAATCATAGTTATTATATATCAAAACATTAAAAGGATTTGGCATTTCAAATGATTTTGATTTATTTTTATGTGTTGGAGGGGTGAAGAAGAGGGTGGAGAAATAAGCAAAATGAAGAAGTTTGCCTTTGTCCTCATATTGTCTTTACAGTGAATCAGTGGAAAGCCGCCTCTCTCCCCACTTTTAAAATTTGGCTTTGAAGATATGAGATTTAAGGAACTTGTCCATAATATATGTTAGGGACAATTATATTTGTGCTTGTACATATCATTAGATGATAAGTCATTTGAGGGTACACACTGTCTACTTTGAGTCAGATCCACTAAAAACTAAACCCCAACAAGAACCAAGCCTCACTTATTTTGAGCAATATTCTGTTGACTAAAGTTCTAGAATTTAGAGTTTGTTATAGTAGAATTTGGCTTATTTAAAAATTTTTTGCTTGTGTTTTTCCATCTTACTAGTGCAGAGTGGTTAATGGACTCTCAATAAAGGCTGCTAGCCTGCTGAATAAATGTCCTAAGTAATAATCTGAGAAGCCAATGCTGTGTTCCCATTTCCCCTCCCTTAGGCTTGTACTTACAGCTGGGACTCACAGAGCTGGAGCATTGCCTTTGCTGTGCCAAAAACAGGTACTCCCCAGGCATATTTGTGAGATGCTTGAACCTGTCATGCTCTTAGCAAATTCTGCTGATCCTGGCTGAATCTGATGAAAGATTTTCCTGATTTATCAAGATTCCCACCCCCAACATCCCTGCTTTCACCCTGTGATGCTTCAGCTAGACCATTGAGATGCAGCGGGTATTCAGTATTGTTTTGCTATAAAACTAAATGGGCTTTAGGCCTTCAGAAATAATGTATTCTTATCAGAGTATTTATGAAAGAGTAAATACATTCTGGCTTGGCCCTAGCTCCATTGTATGCTCTTCTCCAGGCTTCACACATTAGAAAATGTGCTTTTTAATTTCTTTTCTTTTTTTTAATGTTTCTTCTGCAATGCTGTAGTGGTTGCCTCTGATTAATATCGCTGTGCTCTCAGAGACCCAGAAAGGGGTTTGATTTTCCTTGGACACTTTAACAATAACGTGATTTACGGAGCAATTCATTGGAGCTAGGGGGCAATGTAATGTAACAAAACATTTTTCACAGGCTTTCTCTTATAGTTACCACAAACGCAAGGCCACTGATAGGAAAAGCTGAGGTGCAGATAATATAGGGTCCAAGGTAAGTTCCCTGAAAGAAACAAAAAGCACAGGTTTTCAAAAGCCATTTTAAAAAATCAAACATATACTAGGGCCTTGTTAACCCCAGGTAAACCCAAGCAAGTGAAAAGCAGACAGATGATCTTTCAAAGGGACTAGAGTTGCCACTTAGATATGTCAACTGCAGAGTGCAGCTGGTTGACACCACTGTTTGTATTTCACTGGCACTGGGCTGAATATAGCTCCCTAAATCACTGACTTTGGATAATCTAGTGCCAAGGAGCAGACGAATCAGATCCGTATGACTTATTGGTGCGTGCTGATGACTCTGAGCAAGGCAAGTAGCCCTTCTGCTCTGCAGAGCCGACATGCTTCCCATTTCAGAACCATTTCAGAAATCATGGAGAGATTTGAAAGGAAGCTGTGCTTATTAGTAACCATTTCCTCTTGAAGCATCAGTGCCTGCCTGGCAGATTGTGCACAACCAGCCCAGGATGTATAGAAAGGAGGTGTCCAACAGCCTAGTGAGTTTTTGGGCAGCTCAATGCAAGAGTCTCTTGACCCTACCTCCAGAAAGAGTCAAATGCAGCACGTGGCCCCAGAACCTCCGACTATAAGCCAGCCTTCTTCTCACAGCTGGAACAGGCAGCTGCCCATGGGGTTTTGCTCTGGACTTGACTGATGATTCATCCAACCAAGTCTTTCCCTTGCTGACTCCTTAGCTTCCACCTCTATAAAAAGGAGAATTTGAAAGGCCATTAATCAGCCAATGAATAACTCTTGATCAAACAACCATGATTTATCTAGCATCGTGCTTACTGTTGTGGTCCTTAACAAATAAAAAGAAGATACCTGTTCCCTTAGAAGAAGTCTGGTTGGGGAAACTATATGAATATGTATAAAACAATAAGAATGATAAAATGCTGAACTTGAGAGTGTATAGTGATCACTCTAAATGTAATTGAAGTTCAGAGGGATAGAAAGTTTCAGGAGTGAGAATGGGGTGGAAATGCTAGACCAGTGGAGGTCTAGCACAGGCAACAGAGTTCATAAAGTTTCTTACACTGTGATAAAGTTGGGAAAAAAAACAATTAAGTAAAACTATCATGACAAAGCATTAGGTTGGATGGTCTTTCCTTCCAAGTGCACTGTGGATGGAGTGCTCACCAGAGCTTTCACACTCTGATCCCAACCTGCTGATATTTCTACTCTTGTGTACTTCCCTTTCATATTGTGCCAGGTCACGCTGTCTGTGTGAACAACAGAATAATGCAGATGTGAAGGTATATCACTTCTAAGATTAGGTTTAAAGGAAATGGCTGCTTCCATTTTGGTGTCTCTTTTTCTCTCTCATCATGTTATAAGCAGTCTAATGGAGTGGGCTATATGGCGAGGAATGTCATCTTCTATATATGTGAGAGAGCTTGAAAACAGATTCTTCACCCCCATGTAAATCTTCAGGTGACTGGAATCCCACCTGGCAGCTTTACTGCACCCTCGTGAGAGAGACCCTGATCCAGGAACACCCAACTAAGTCACTCCTGGATTCCTGCCCACAGAACTGCATGAAATAATAAATATTTGTTGTTTTAAGCCACTATCATTGAGCACTATTCCCTTCTAGGTCAGTCTCAGTTCTGTATTCCAGTCCTCTGCTCAGACCATGCTTTGTTCTCTCCAGGTTCAGTGGAAATAGGACATTTGATGACATTCTTTTCCCTGGGACTAAAATCATACCAATGCTTTCAAAACCCCTTGTAGTAATTGAATCAGCCTTTACTACTGCTTTGGGCTTTAAGGAGTAGCCAGAGACTTCCTTGGCTGTGGGGAAACCCAAAGTGCCAATGAGTATTACATGAGCTTGGGTTATCAGCCCAAGGATAGGATGTGACTTGCAGTCTTCCATATGGTTTGTGGAAGCTAACTGCTGGAAAAAATCTGTGAAGGAATGACATCTCCCACCTTCCGCCACAGGAATTGACATGAGAGCCTGAGATGCTCATTCAGAGATCTTTCAGTGGCTTTTGCTGCTGAGAGAATGGTCTAAAACAGGAACCATGAACTGTTCATAGAAATTATGATGAAATCCTGCCTTTGACAAAGTAGTGTTTGAAGAAACTGTTTTCTTTTGGCCAAAGCTGAGAGTTGATGATACTCTCTAAGTGGCTGGCCAGCATCAGGGCTTGTCATACATTGAGAGGATAGCAGAGAACCAGCTTGGGAAATCAGGGGACCATGGAGGAGAGAGAAGCAAAATAGTTCAGTACGGTAGACACTCTGCTTTTATGGCAGTCAAGTCATCCCTGTCTTCCAGCATTGTCTGCCTTGGTGAGTGAACCAACCACTCTGTTTTTCTAAAGCAATACCTCTATTATTTAAAAATCAAATGGGTTTTACACACATAGTATAAGACCTTGGCTTGAACCCTGGCTCTACCACCTGTGAAGGTCTCAACCGCATTTATCTCTTTCGTAAAATGAGATGATAATGCTTGCCTCATGGGATTTCTGTAAAACTCCATGTAAAGATTACATGATAAATTGATTTACAAAGGTTCCATGCACTATGATTACTTTCCAGAAACCTACAAGCTCCAGATGGGTTCCTAGGCCAGATAAGTCCTGAAACCCAGAGAGGCCAGCCTTTCCAGAACATCAACTAATTCCATTCCCCTATCCCAAATTATTGGCAGCCCTTTCAAACAGGAAAAGTTAGAATGGGCATAGCGCAAATACCCCTAAAGACTGGGAGAAAGATGAAAGGAGGAGGTGGAGTTATAACAGAGAAGATAGGATTTAACTAATGAGTATGACTACTGAACCATTATATTGATATTTCTTTTAATCTCCAGTGTCTTGGAGCAGCTGAAGGAAAAACCTAAACTTGTGGAACTATAACCTCTACCAAACTCTGAAATCTATTCTATAACTAATGTTCCAGTGTGCTTTGAAATTTATTGCTTTTTTGTATATATGTTATTTTTCACAATAAAAAAATTAAATGATAAATTGTGGTGAAACTCCTACTACAGAGCTTGGTACGTCATAGGCATGCAACAAATAACTGTTGGATGGGCATATATATTACATATAAATATCTCTTACATGTGATAGTGTTAGAGCAAGTTTATGTATTAAATGACTCTAAATTGTAACCAACTTAGAGTGTGTGTTTTTAAGTAGAGGTTATTGAAAAGCTTCCTACCTCAGTCTTTTTATCTATAATTGAGTACAGCAATCATTCTTTCATCCTGTCCTTACGAGACTTGTTCCATCTTCATGTAAGTAGTATTTTCTTCCTGTTATTAGTGAATATTTTTGGTTGTTCTGTTTTATTTTTTTCCTATAGGTTTAGCAAAATCCTTTTGAAAGTAAGCCAGTCCTCTTGGGTAATATCGGAGCTCTCAATCCCTCTCTTCTCACAACATCCTGAGTGACCACTCTTCAGGCCTTCATGATCTGATAGAAATATTATGGGTCCATCCCTACAGGCCATTTATTAAGCATTCTTCCACTATACCAAGGCCATCAGCAAAGAAGTTTTCCACATCCGTTCTCAGTTATTAGCCAGACAAAAGCAATTGGCAAAGCCTCGGGTAATTAGAAACTCTCCTCTGATTCTTGAAATGAAGACTAAGAATAGAGAAAATTATTTATTTTTGAAGACACATTCTCACTTGAGGTAATTAAATTATGTATTTGCAAATTGAAGAAAGCATAAAAGAAGGAAATTAAATGAATATATAATAAATATTAAGAATCTTTCTACTTCTTTGATTTTCTCCGTACCTATGTCAGAGTTTTCTGGTTGTAAACAACTACCAACTGTAACTAACTTAAGGAAAAGGCAATGGATTAAAGGAATGTTGAGAAGGTCAACAAATATATAGAAAGACTAGGAAAGCTGGTGCTGCTCAACTGTCTTGCACAGGTCCCATGCTGGAATGAATGCTCTCTGAACATTTTTTTCTGCTCTGCTTCATTCCATTCTATCTTCAAAGTTCCAGGAGAGAGACTCTTGGCAATTCCAGGATAGCCAGGTTTATGACAAGTGACCAATACGTAGCAGGATGCTAGCAGATGCAGCAAATGGATGCTGAGTGGTCAAAGAATCCACAAACATCCACTCCTATGACACATAAATGTCATCACAGCCTGATCTCTATCTGCCCTTTCTCACTGTGTATTCCAGTCTTACAACATGCTCCTACATATGCCTAGACCTTTGTTATTTTATTCCTTCTACTTGTTGCCTCCTACTGCATCCTTCCCCTCAACAGTGCTATTCATCCCGTAAAACTCAAATGTCATCACATTCTGTTTAGCCTTTTCCAACCAAGCCTAGAGCAGTGGCTCTCAAATTGGACAATAATTCTCAAAACTTAGCGTGAATGAGAATTATTGGAGAAACTTGTTACAATGTATATTCCTTGAGCCTCCCTCCCTGAGATAATGATTTGGAAAGGCTGGGATGAGGCTTGCATATCTACATTTTAAACAAAGTCTGAATTTGATACAGATGACTTGCAGGCTACTAGGGTGTTTTTCCTGCAACGAACCCATAGCTCATTGCATCTACTTCTGTCCTTACCATGTCCTGTTGTTTTAGTTCCTTTCTGTGGCTCCTCACCTGAAAAGGGGCTCCATGTCATGTGTCTGGTATCCTGGCTCTCATTAGACACTCAATATATATGCTGGTTGAATGAATTACTATCTTGGGAACCATGCTTGTAATATTCAATAATCCAAAGAAAGTTGTAGTGCATAATATCCTAGAGTAGACTACTGCAGGGTATCCCTACTCTTACTTCATGCAAACTGCACAGATGTTGGAGACAATTTTAGACTCTGCAAGGTGAGAGCACGTAGTGATTGTGGCATTCTGGAGAGAGAAGGAGATAATGTTTATCAATAAAATAAGCAACGTCCCGAAATACAAAGAGAGAAAAAAGATGCAGAAGTGACCATTTAGGACCAGGACATCCCCAGAAAGGCCCCCCACCCTGGCTTTTCTGCGTGTTACTCAGGGAAAGCGTCTCCTGCCAGCGAGGCAGGAAGACAAGTTCAGGCAGTGCTGCTAGGCTGGGAGTCTGCCTGCACCTGGGGCCTGGTCTCTTAACCAAGCACAGGGGTTTTTTGTGTGTGTGTGAGGAAACAAGAGCGACGAATAATCCCTGCTGGCAGGGCACTCCCTGAGGAAGTCAAAAGGCTTGGCTTTTAGTCATCCTCACTTCCCATATGCTGTGTGTTTGTTGGCATCGTGCTCCTGTTAATTGAAGAAAGTGTGTGTGCCTTTGGCACTGGTATCCTGGCCCCAAACATTATTCTTTCCAGGGGTCTCCACCACAGTGCAGCCGCCAGTAGAATCGATTAGGCTTTCACCCAAAAGCCAGGCTGCATTTCCCAGCCCGGAAGTGTAACAAATCCCTCTGCTGCTGCAGTTTGCGGCTCACATGTCAGCCCCACGTTTCCCCCTGTTTTCGCAGCCTGGATGTTCCAGGGGCCTAGTTTGGAGGAGAATTGTTGAAATGAATAGAAAAATAACTCTTGGGGACAGTCCACCAGCCTGATAGACCCAGAGGCTATAGGGAATCTGCTTGTTTAATGCACTGGTGTCTTTCATAACCCAGTATCACCCTGCTGTAAGGTTTTAACTTTATTTAAACCTGACCTTCTAAGCAATTTTTTATGAAGCTGGAATAAAGGTGTCCCAAGTGGAGGTAAGCCAGCTTTCCTAGGAGTCAGTAAACGTTACACCTGAAGTATAATAGTCCTCATTAAAACGTCACCAGGAAGCTTCCAACAGTCCAAACTTATCTCCTAGTCGTCCACCAAAGAGCCAAGGTGAAGATGCTTTTCCTGAAACAGATGTCCAGAGCAGACCTGCACACACCAATGACAGGGACAGGAGGGCTGAAAGGCTATTTCAGATAGGCTCCAGGTTGTGCTGAAATGGAACCCTAATATTCATTCCTTCCTTAATTCTCAAGCATCATCATGGAGAAGCAAGCTGCTTCGTATATATATTCATTAGGGCTCAGGACTGTATACAGCCCTTGACAAATCCTGAAGCCCAGTCCTCCTCCCTCTCCACGAGTGTCTTCCTTTCCCCATGGCCCCTGGACTCTCATGAAGTCCTGACATTCAAAGCCTCATTAGATTATGTTCAGTTCATGCACACACACTAAATCTTGATTACAGTCTTATAATGAGACAAGGATGGTTGTCTTCAATTTAAAGATGAGAAATTAAGGCAAAGAAAGATGGTACAGCCAGAGCTTGAAACTTGTTCTTTGGACTCCAAACTCAGCATTCTTTCTTATGAAAAATAAACCATATATATTTTTTCTTGCTGGACTGTTGTGCTGTAATTGAATCTTTTACATTAAGCTGTTTGGGACCTAAAGTGCATTAATTTCTAAGAGTATATGCATATACAAGACAGTTACAAATTCCTTCCTTCCCCAATGTTCTTAACACAGATGGGATGGCAAATAATAGCTTATAATGGAATAGAAGATGTTACTGGTGGGGGTGTGGGGTGGTGGTGGGGTGGTCAAGGGTGATTGTTAATGGAAGGTAACCCCTAACATTATGCCACCTAAGCAGTTACTCTGAGTTAACTGAAGGGGAATCAAATCAACGTAGAAAACCAACCAGTTCTGAGGTAGTTTTCAGCTCCCATGATGCCTTTTTAAAAAAATGTAATTTTATCGAGATATATACAATCCATCCAAAATAAGGCTCACCGTATCATCACATAGCTCACCAATACATTCAGTTTTTCTTATAATCACATAGTTGTGTATTCACCACCATGATCATTTTTAGAACATGTGCATCACTCCAGGAAAAGAATAAAAGGAAAAAGCCTATACATCTCATACCCCTTACCCCTCACTTTCTTTGACCACTAGTATTACAATCTACCCAATTTTTCATACCCTTATTCCTCCCATTATTTAACTATTTTTGTCTTTTTTTCAACTCATTTGTCCATTACCTGGATAAAGGGACCATAATGCCTTTTTAAAAAATTGAAATATATTATATATTCACATACTATGTAATCATCCAATGTGTAGTCAGTGGTTCACAATATCATCATATAGTGCACATTTATTAATGATTGACTTCTTTTTTCTTTTTTGTGAAAAATAACATATATACAAAAAAAAGCAATAAATTTCGAAGGACATCACAATTAGTTGTAGAAAGATTTCAGAGTTTGTTATGGGTTATAGTTCCACAATTTTTTGTGGTTTTTATTTCCAGCTGCTCTAAGGTACTGGAGACTAAAAGAAATATCAGTTTAATGATTCAGCAATCCTACTCATTTGTTAAACCTTACCCTCTTTGAACAACCCCACCATCACTTTTGATCTCTCTCCCACTCTTTAGGGTATTTGAGCTATGCCCATTCTAACTTTTTCATATTGAAAATATGGGATGGGGGATGACTGGTTGCACGACGCCTTTTTAAGTGGCAAGATTTGAATTTTTTTTCTTGATTGGCCTTTGCCAGTTCGAAGTCAGCTAAAAAAATTAAATGAGTAAGAATGGGAAAGTGATATAGTTTTTAGACAATAGATGTACTTTAAAGGGACTCCTATATTATTACCAGTCGTAGAGGAAATGTAGGAACTATGGGGTCCAAAGTAACAAACTGGAAATTCTTTCCAGCGGTAGGATTCTACATCATGAAACCGGTCTGTGGGCAAATACGTGACAAGTCTCTGCCGGGGCTGGGTAAGATTCCTGGAAATGAGGTAAACCACCAGATTGCTGAAGCAATGAGTTCAGCTGGCACCATGTAGAACTTGAAAACGGTTGAAGGAAAATACTGTGCAGCCCATCCTAGCTGAATATTCTTCCTCTCCTGGGGTTTTTATGGGCTGAACTCTGGTTAGCTGGAGTTTGTGAAGCACCAGCATATTGCTGTGAGGTTTGCCACTGTATAATGAGGTTGGGTGGAGCTCTTACTGCAACTGACAGAAACATGGCTTGGAAACTGGAATTCTGTTTGCCAGTCCTGCCTCAAATGTAGCCATTGTGCCTGAGAAATAAATTAAGGCCCATTTGTGCTTGCATCAAGGGCCACATTGTTTCTTTGACAAGGTTAAGTCCTATGCCTCCATGGCTTAAATGAGTTCCTTTTGACCACCACGGAAGAGAAAAGCAGATTTTTAGCATCTGACCATCTTAGACTTGAGGTAGAGAGATGGAAGGAGACTGCAAATGACTCAGATTAAAAAGAGCATCTTGTAACAAGTTGTTCAAAGCTCCAGATGGCAAGTGACTCTTGGTAAAGTTTGTTGTATATGATCCAGAGCCATGTGGATTACATGTCCCTTAAAATATACATCAATTTGTAAATTAAAGGAGAAAGTGCTTGAGACAAGATATGTTTGGTTTTCTGTAGAAACTCAAAGTCCTTTGGCTTCTTAGGAAACCCCCTGTCCCCCATCTCTCTCATTTATGTTGGTTCCATGCTCAGGCCCTTTTTTTGTCCATGTTGCCTCTGTGATATATCACCTCTTCCTACAAGAGGAGATCCCAAATGAATGTTATCAATTGTTGGTTTTTTAGAAATGGATTGAGATCATCTTTCAGAGTTTCAGAAGTCTCCATACACTTGGTCCAGCTACTCTCCAGAGCCCAGCTCTTCTTTCCCCTTTACCCAACAATGTAGAATGTCAGAGCTAGGAGGAACATTAGAGATCATAAAATCCAACCTCGCAACACCGATGAGGAAATGGAGGCTCAGAAAGCTACTCAGTTCCTTCAAAACCCCTCAGAGGGGGACATTATGTTTTCTCACCAAAATTCTAATTAGATCTCTGAAGTTTGTCCGCCCCATCCATTTCTTGCCTTCATAATCCTGTAATCCTTATCTCAATCACCCTTGTGGTCCACAGCAATTACCTACAAAGTAAACTCCTCTAGTTCCCTTTCTTTTCCCACAGGCTCATTTCCATCCAATTCAGTCTCTCCTTTCCCTGATCCTTCTCTCACTCCAAGATTCTTCTCATTTCTCACCAGTTATTTCTTGCATATGCTTCTTCCTCCTGGAATCAATTTCCTTTATACATACATCTATTAGTAGTTTATTAGATAAGGGTTCATGAGTGGTAAACTCTCTTTTTCTTTGGAAATTGCTTATTTATTGTGTCCTCAATATTAAAGGGCAATTTTTCTGAGTATTGAATTTTTAAGTTGACAG
Organism: Myrmecophaga tridactyla; assembly: GCA_004026745.1. Taxonomy (NCBI): domain Eukaryota; kingdom Metazoa; phylum Chordata; class Mammalia; order Pilosa; family Myrmecophagidae; genus Myrmecophaga; species Myrmecophaga tridactyla. The sequence goes on from PVIY010009068.1 coordinate 70,545, forward strand.
TTGTTTTCCCTCAGCCCTTTTAAGATATTTTACTTTCTTTTCTGGCCTCTTTCATTACTGTTGAGAAGGACCCTTGTGATAATTCTAATTGTTGCTCCTTTGTAGGTAATCTGCCTTTCCTCTTTGATTGCTTTTACTTTTTTTTTTTTTGGCATGGGCAGGTACCTGGAATCAAACCCAAGTCCCTGACATGTCAGGCGAGAACGCTGCCTGCTGAGCCACCATGGCCTGCCCCTCTTTGATTGCTTTTAAGATTTTTTTCTCTGACTTTGATGTTCTTCAGTTTACTGTAATGTGTCCAGGTGTGGATTTATTTTTATTTATCTTTCATGGGACTCACTGTCATTCTTTAAAAAAATGGTTTGAATCTTTTACCAATATAAGATAATACTCTATAATAATAATACTAATTAATATCAAGAATAAATTGTTATTTCTATTTAGTCCTATATGTTGTCAATTTTTAATGTTCTGGGTTTTAAATATGTTACCTCTTTTAACTCTCATAAAAAGAGTTCTATAACTATTTATGTCCAAGGAAACTAGGTCACAGAGAGATTAAGTTACTTATCCAAGGTCACACAGTAATTGCAAGACCACTTTTGAACCCAGATATTATCTCTTTGAATTTTGTTTCTCCTTTTTATTTTCTCCTTCTGGCACTCCCACCAGACATAGCTTGGCTTATTCCGTTCTATCCTCTTTGTTGTTTAACCTTTCATATATTTCATCTCTTTGTTTCTCTATGAAGCATTTAGATATTTCCTCAGAACTCACTTCCATATTGCTAATTCTCTCTTCTGCATATCCAATCTGCTATTTAACCCATCCTTTGTGCTTTTAATTTCAGTAATCATATTTTTTCATTTCTGGCGGTTCTTTCTGGTTCATTCCAAGTCTTTCTATTTTTTTTTTTAAATAGTATCTTGTACTCTTAGGAATATTCTTTTTTGATTTAAAAATCATTTTAAAATACTAATTTTATAGTTTCTAATAGTTCTATCAGCTGAAGTTTCAGGGAAGTTTAATCCTGTTATTTATTTTAACTACTGATTCTTGTACATGGTGGATTGTTTCTCCTTGTGTGTATACTTTTTTAAATTGTAAGCAAGGCTTTTTTTCCTGCAGGAATTCTCTGTGGCCCAGAATGTTGAAGTTTAATTTTAGAGTGGTTTATACTTGCTTTGCTCAGGGATCCTAGGGATAACACTGGCTAAAAACCAATTTCATGTTAATTTCTTGGCTTGGGGCTCCCTTCTGATTCAGGTAGTAGAATTTGGGTTCTAAACTTGTGCCAGGTGTGTGACTTGGGTTTCGATTTTTCCTGGAAGATTGTTTCCTTTTTAAGGGCCAAGGCAGAGATGAGCTTCCTTGATGTCTTTCTGGTGTTTTAAAATAGGATCTCAGCTTTATGGGGCTCTCAGCTTCAATCCCTTGTCTCACCCAGACTGGAGGCCTCATCTCCTGTTCCTGCCTGGGTGTTAAATCCAAGCCTCCATCCATTACCTAATCTGATCCCCAGACCATTGCAACAGAAGTTCTAGGGCCTGCTGCCATAGAGCTCAGCTTCTTCTTCACTCCAGCACCCTGTTTATATGGGAGAATGTCTATGTCATCTTAGAGGCTGTTTTACTAGGTTAGGGAATTTCCAGAATCCCTTTGTGATACCCTTTATTGTGCCTTCTGCAATTTCCTGTTTCAAAGCCAAGAAACTTTCTTTTGTCTTTTAGCCTTTTCTAGAATGTGCCTTCTCTGCTTCCTTGTCTTTATAGACCTGGAGTTCTCCTGAAGTATTTCCAGTGTCTTCAGAAACCTCTCAATTAAAGAACTCAACACTCCCTTCCCACCCTTCCAAAGCAAACCCACACATCTATGATTCAGGTGAAGAAATCAGCATTTATTAAAGTCATTCAGTTTTCTTCTCCACCCCAACTTCTCTCATTCCCTTCAGTGCCCACCCTGAGAATCCAATCATCATCTGAACCTCAGGTTCACTAGGTAAGATGAATAGAAATCCAATGTTGGAGATGGACATATGGGACTTTGAAAGTCCATTTTCCTGATCACCAGTGGTTCCTAATCACTTTTATCTTCTCACCTACAAATGTTTGGGATAAAAACTATCTTAAGTGGTGGTGTAAGCCATTGAATTATATATTTGAATGTGGTTAAAAGAGACAATTTTAGGTTGTATGTATGTTACTAGAATAGAAATAAAAAATAATGTATGACTAGAATGTAAACAGTGAACTCTAATATAAACTATGGACTATAATTACAATAAAACAATGGACTATAGTTAATAGTATAGTTACAATTAAATTGTTTCATCAATAGGAATACATTTACCACACTAATGCTAAGAGTTTATTTTTTTAGGGAAAACTGTGTGTGTGAAGGATGGAATATGGGAACTTGATATTTCTTGCATGATTTTTCTATAAACCTAAAACTTCTCTAGATAAAGTAAAAGAGGTGGTTGTAAAGATGAAATAAAAGCATGTATTTTATATGCTAGCCAGTTCCTAGCACACAGTAAGTGCTTATGAAGTTTATTTAAATTTTGCTTCACATCCATTCCACTTTCAGCAAACACGTTTGCTTAGTTTCACCCAGAACAACTCTCCTCTTGTGATATGGAACTCTGAAATTCTCCTCTGACCCTATATTTGTAACCTGCTGCATTAATTTCCTTTGGCTACTGTAACAAATTACCACAAACTTGCTGGCTTAAAACAACAGAAATTTATTCTCTCATAGTTCAGGAGGCCGGAATTCTGAAATCACTATGACTGGGGTGAAATCAGGTGCCAGCATGTTGTACTTCTCCAGAGGTAATGGGGAAAATCTATTTTTTTTCTTGCTTCTTCCTGCTTCTGGTGATGGCTAGTGTGCTGGTTTGAAAGGAAGTATGCCCCCTAAGAAAAGCCATGTTTTAATATAAATCCCATTTCATAAAGGTAGAATAATCTCTACTCAATGCTGTATGTTTGAAACTAATGAGATCATCTCCCTGGTTGATGTGATTTAGTCAAGAGTGCTTGTTAAATTGGATTAAGGGGCGACATGTCTCCACCCATTTGGGTGGGTCTTAATTGGTTTATTGGAGTCCTATAAAAGAGGAAATATTTTGGAGAATGAGAGATTCAGAGACAGTGACATTACGAAGCAGAGAGTCCACCAGCCCACAACCTTTGGAGATGAAAAAGGAAGACGCCTCCTGGGGAGCTTCATGAAACAGGAAGCCAGGAGAGTAAGCTAGCAGATGATGCCATGTTCACCATGTGCCCTTCCAGCTGAGAGAGAAGCCCTGACTGTGTTCGCCATGTGCCTTCTCACTTGAGGGAGAAACCCTGAACTTCATTGGCCTTCTTGAACCAATGTATCTTTCCTTGGATGCCTTTGATTGGAGATTTCCATAGACTTGTTTTAATTGGGACATTTTCTTGGCCTTAGAACTGTGAACTAGCAACTCATTAAATTCCCCCTTTTGAAAGCCATTCTGT
>PVIY010009069.1:0-74118 GCA_004026745.1 Myrmecophaga tridactyla
TATACTCATGATGCACTGAAATCTCAGTCCTGCATGACCAAATTACTAAAGTCTTCCTAACTGCTTAGCCTTTTAATATTTGCTATGGAGGTACTAATAGGGTATTTGTAACTGGGGAAATCAGGGAGATTCTAGGCAAGCTACACTAATATATGCATTCATCCTTATACTCATCCAGAAGTTTAGAAGTTATGAGTGCATATATCATGTGCTGCCATATATCTTCACATTAAAATGCTGTTAAGAGGATAACATCAACATTGCCAACTAAAATTTTATAATAGATTTAGCTATAAAGTTTCTCCTGCTTTGTTTGAATCATTGTTGGGAATTTTCAATAAATATGTGGACTTCTTTTGGGCCAAGATTTTTCTAGTTTTATTTCATGAAAATATATCACGTACATATCACTAACATTGAGCATATGTAGCAAATATGAGTGTAATTTGTGCCTTTGCTGCTATTGATGCAAAATTCATGTGATAAGAGAGAAGATATTAGCACTGTTGGCAAAAAGTTAGAAGTAGAGAGAATGTGGAAATAGACACCAGTCAGCAATATGTTATGTATAATAGAAATGATTAGTAAATAAGTTTTATGCAGCACTTCTTCACAGACCAGTTCTTCAGAACAGTTCACAGTTCTTCACAGAATAGTGACTAAATCAGATATTTTGAAGTCAAAAGTGGGTTGTTAAGAAATGAATGAGATACGAAGAGAGAGTGATGCCAAATTATTATTTATTCTTTGAAATCCAACTTCACTTTTGAATTTTTTAGACTGTAGTTTCTCAAGAATACCTCAAAAGTTTCCACTGCCCCTGGACACATAGTTTAGGATGTGGTGGCTTAGAATTATGTATCCCAGAAAAGCGTGTTCTTAATCCAGTTCTGTGGTGTGAACCCAATGTCAGCAGGACCTTTAGTTGAGGTCATTTTGGTTAAGGTGTGGTCCAACTGAATCCAGATGAGTCTTATCCCTCTTTCTGGAGGCCTTATGGAGAAGGCCATAGAAAGAAGCCACGGGGGACAGCCAGAAGTGGCACTCAACAGAGCCCTAAGAGAAAGGAAGCGATGCCATCATGCACACAATCAAGGAACCTCAAACACTGCCCGCCACTCAGAAGATACTGACCTGGGGCGGGGTGGGGAGCAAGGCTTCTAGCTTCTGAAACCATGAGCCAATAAATCCTTGCTGCTAAGCTAACCCATAGTGTAGCATTTGTTTTAGTAGCCAGAAACTAGGCAATCATCATTTCCTGGGAACGAATTAACTGAGAAATAGTCAAAATCAGAACCCATAAGGGAAGCATAAGTCAAGGCTGTGGCATTCTGCTCTAGTGTGTTTGACAAACATAGGTTAAGATGTTAGCAGGAAAGCATGAGAGGTCAAATTGTTCAGGAGAGGGAAAGTGGAAGCATGAATGTTTCTGTAGGTTTGGAGAACTTTAATATGCTGTTACTTACTATTGGATGAAATCTGGTCAGCTTCTCAACAAAACAGTCTCAGATATGCTCTGCCTATCTTGAAGGCTTTTGATTTTAGCTTTTCCCGTCCTAATCAAAAATCAATTTCCATAGAAACACAAATAGGGAGTGCATCATGAAAGCAATTTGTCTGCTTCTGCTTCCATTTGAATGGAAATGAAATCTACAGCAGTTAAAAAAAAAGAGCTTTAATAAGTCATATTTTCAAATGCATCCTTCAAATTTAACCCTCTCAACTTATAAAGTAATTACTTATAGCTGAATATTTGAAGCAGAAAAAGGCTATTTTTTACCTTGGGCACATCATAGAGCTTGCACATAACCTAACATAGGTTCCTGGCTTTGAAATGCATGCTGATCTCAGCTACTTTTCCAGAATCTTCAGTGTGCCCTTGTATCCCAGGGTTATCTCCTATATTTTCCTTCCTAGAGAGACGTCCATGATGGTGAAGGGGTGATTACCATAGGGGAAATAATGTAGGGTTCTGAAGTATATACTTTTTGTCAGTTTGCAAGTATCCTTTAGAGCTGTTTTACTTTTTCTTCCCTGGGCACAATCTGCTATATGTTTTAAATATTAACTGAACACAAACCATAGGCAAAGACATATGGTACAAATATAAGAGCTTCACAGTTTCTGAGAAAAGTTTGGCTTACACAGTGCTGAATAAACAAAATATCATTAATCAATCAAGTTATAAATTTGATTTACAACATGAACTAAAAATGATTTCTGTGAAAAATCAGTTTATTTCTCATTTTTAAAAAAGATACTTAGCTAAGCATTTTGAAATTGTTTTCTAAGTTATTTCAGAACTACTTTGTACACATTTTAAAGTGATAAAAGAATCTAATTTAAACTCATGATAAAGTGAAGCAAAAGTTAATATTAATCATGATTTATAGAGTAGTTCTACTTTAGTTGGATGAACTGGAGATTTTGGACAGTAATCACTTGATGTTAGGGTTTCTAAGAAGCCAGAATCATCTATTATGAATGATGGGGGGTATGGCAGGGGAAGGAGGGATGACAGAGTTTTTATGAAAAAAAGTGAAAGAACAGCTTTTGAAAGTAATGGAGAAACTTGTTTGAGTAATAGTTAAAAAAGAAAAGCATTTTTTTTCCTTCAAAAGGCAAAGAAGAACTAAAAGAGACCCCCATGTCTCTCCTTCCCCCTTCTTATCCCTTAATGCTCACTATTTGATCTCTGAAGCCAAGAGAAAAAGGCATGTTAAAGAGGAAGTTGCCACCAGGCATTTTTGCTAGTCCAGGCAAAGGAGGGCTGTCTTGCCTTGAATCCTCACGTTGCAGTGACATGGCAGTGACTGGAATTAGAAAACTGAGTTTGATTAAGTTCTTCATGGTTGTAAACTTTCTACCTTGAGTAATTGTAGTCTGTAACTGAGAGGTCTTTGATATTGGAATTTCTTTTCTACTCCAAAAGAAGGGCTTGCTAATCCCCCACTAGTCAGAAATAGATCAGTAGATGGAGTGGAATACAAGAAGAGGCTCAGAAAATATAAAAGACAGCAACATTTCTATAAGCTAATGCTACATTTTACTAATGCATTAGAAAATGAAAATTGTTATATAATGAAAGATCATGCTGTTACTATAGCTGCATTTTATTTGTAGTTTGATATATTCTTTTAAGCTTCCAGTAGCATTTTTACCTCAGGGGAACATGATGAAATTTAAATGTAAATACTTGGTCATAGTTCATTACATGCTACGTCACCAAATTCTTTCTAATTCTTTTCGAGGCATTGATTTATTCCATATAGGAAGGTGTTTTAGTTTGCTAAAGCTGACAAAATGCAGTATACCACAAATGGACTGGCTTTTAACAATGAGGATTTATCAGCTTACAAGCTTACAGATCTAAGGCTGTGCAAATGTCCAAATCAAGGCATCAGCACGATGATACCTTTTCCCTGAAGAAAGGCTGCTGGTGACCTGGGACTCCTCACTCATGCGGGAAAGCACGTAGCGACATCTGATGGTCCTTCTCCCCAGGTCTCATTACTCTCAGCTTCTGGCTTCTGTGGCTTCCTCTCCGAGCTTCTGTGTATGTGTTCCTCTTTCAGCTTCTCTGTGGCTTTCTTCTGTGTCTTCTTTCTGTCTTTTATCCTCTTATAAAAGTCTTCAGTAGAGGATTAAGGCCCATCCTGGGGCACGCCTCAACAGAAATAACCTAATCAAAAGGTCCCAGCCACAATAGGTCTACACCCATAGGATGAATTTTAAAAACATGATTTGTGTGTATGCATGTGTGCGTGTGTTGGGGGGGAAGTCCTGCTCATCAACAAAAAGCTTTATTGGTTACAAAAAATTACCCCTTTTTTCCCTTCTTTTAAAATTCCTCTTCTTTCTGTCTCAGTGGAACAACACATATGAATTTCAGATTTGCAAGTTTATAGCATTTTTTTCTAAGAACCATATAAATACATGCAAAACATTGCACATAGAGCTTAAGTAATTCTGAAATGCAAATACAGATTGGGTGCACTGTTAAGATGAATTGCAAGTTATGGCAACATCTATAACAGTGCCTGACACATAATGAGCACTTCCTCTTGAGTCCCTACAGTGGTACCAAGGCATGGATTTTTAAAACCAGTTTTTAAATAGAGTGATAACACCCAAAGTAGTGATATGCTCTGGATTTTTGGCTATCAACAAAAGTGGTTTTCAGACCTGAAATGGTCTTCAGCACTAAAGGAATTCCTGATTTTTTGGTTGCATTGTTTTCTGACATCACCACTTACAATGGGAATGCTTCATTAGCAGAAGACTCAGTAACCAGGTTTCATTTTTCTGATTCCACATTACCTACCTGATTTATGTCCTCCCAATACCCATGATGCTTCTCTATTCTTATTTCCACACCTACTCAAGCCACTTCTCTAACTGGCCAAGCCCTCACTGTCCACTTCATCCAACAGGCTTCTCTAGCTACTTAGTCATTTTGATCTCTCCACCCTGACCTCCTGTATCTCTTCCTAGGTTCTGGCACCTAACCATTTGGTCTTCGTATTGTTCTCTAATTATTTAAGGTGTGCACACATCTTGGTTTTGAAAGTGCAAGCATTTGGCACAGAATCTGACGGGCTGTCTGCTGTTCATTAGATGAGCAACTAAATTTATCACCCTCTATTTATTGAGATTTTTTAAAACTGGATTTTTCTTCCTTCGAGATCAAGAATTGTTCAGGTCACCTAACAGATGCTCAGTCCATTGAAAAGGACATAAGGACCTCAGCCTGGCTGGCTTCATTATGCTGGTTGGCTAGAGCTAGTCATATACCTGGAACCCCTCAGGTACCACCTCTGTTTTCTTTTGTACTGGAATTGGATTGCGATGTGAATTTCGCCAATCATTTCCAAAAGATTTAGGAGTGCTTTATTTCAGCAAGTGGATGAATTGCTCCACTTCCAAAGAGAGCTTTGGCCTTGAGTAGTAGCTGTTTCTCTTCCAAAGCATTTCTCTGCCTTTGGTCATTATGGGATTAACAGAACATATTGAAAAGATCATTTTTTTATTAACATCCTGTGGTGTCTGTGACGAGGCCACCACATATAGTCTGAGAAATGATAACGGGAGATGTAAATGAATGGTCCCTTAGGGCAGATTCTCTTTTGCAGAAAAGGCCATGTAAGGTTTTGACAGTGGGAGGCAGCGTTCGTCCTTGGAGGCGATTGTCTGCTGGCCCCCAAATCGGAGGGTTCTGAGACGTGGAGGCAGTCATCCAGATGGGATAAAGGCATCATCTGACAGAGAAATTTTTTTTTCCTGTGAACAGTTTTCATGCGGAGGCTGTTTATATCCCTGCAGTTTGATCCCATCCCATTTCACTGTGTTCTGGACCGCCTGCTTCTTCCTTCTGCCCTAGCCTGGACCCTATATCTCTGAATCGTAATTAGATTTGTTAGTGCTAGGTTACCTTTGAAAAAGCACTGAATTTCCAAATCAGAGGATTTTGCACAGGTTTCATATCATGTGACAGCTCCAGTCAATTCATAGGACTGTTGGTTTGCTGGGCTTAGAAGAACTTATAGGAGATATCTGAGGCCAGCAGGAAAGAATATCATGATTAATTAAAAGTGTCTGCCTTGGAAGGGGGAGGGGCAACATGACTTTCTGGAAAAGCATTTCCCTCTCCTATCTCTACCTTAATCACTATTTTTTTTTTTTTTTTTGGTCATGGACAGGCTCCAGGGATCAAACCCGGGTCTCCAGCACCGCAAGCAAGAATTCTGAATCACTAACTTCTTATACTGAAAACTTCAAACCCCATTTTTAATTTCCTTGCATCTTACAACAGAGGTAGAGTGCTTCAAATGAGTAGAACCGAAAGCAAGCATCTTGTTTTAGAAACATTCATGTATCCATATGGAAGAACTTTCTAACAGTACAGAATGTATAGAATGAACAATAAAATTCTCCCTTCCTTGTCCCTCCAAATACTGACCCCTAATTGCTCTCTTCAAACTTAACGCTAACCAGTTGTTGAATATCTTTACAGAAAAATGTTGGAATAGGATTCAATTAAAAATTTAGTATTTGAGCATTTTGCAAGTTGCCATGCAAATGGATAATATGGATTCTGCCCCCAGGAAGCACACAATCTAGTTGATAAAAAGTAATCTGCTAAAGGGTGTGGAGCAAAGCATGGAGCAGGGCAGAGAAAGTGGCATTTGAGCTTGGATGAGTTTGAAATCACCCCAGCAACCATGTTGCTATGGTAATTTTGTCTTCAACCTTGGATGTGTTGACTTTAATGAAGAAAGCTAATCCCTTCCCCCAGCTGATTCTGTCAGAGGTTGGTGAGTAAGGGGCAACTCTGGCCTTCTAACACAGGAGGCTGAGAGCCTGTGGGTGCAGGGAGCAGCTGGGTGGTCATGTTGGGAGGGCAGGAGGGCATATCACTGTACCCCTGGACACCATCATTTCCTCAGAGGTTTCTGAATAATCTTCCTAAGAACAATTGCTAGGGATCATGGCTCCATGTCTATGGCTTTTGGTTCCTTGATTCATTAGGAACCAAAACATATGGAAAGTTTGAAGTTTCTGTACCTCATCACTATCAAATCAGACAAAATTCTCAGCAGTTCCTAAATAGTGGTTTAGGACAAATAAAATTTACCATATACTGTGTTAAATTCCATTTGCCTAGAGATTTCATTAGTATAAATATAAATACATTCATGTTCCATGAAAATTCATCAATATTGAAAATGAAGTTGTTTGTCTTACGGATGTTCCACTGTGAAGCATTCTCCTAAAGCCCCATCATTAGGCGGCTCCAGCTCTGCTCAATAAGGTCCTGCATATTTCTTGGAAGATGGAGCCAAGAGAGATGCTTTGTGTGCAGAACACCTACTATCTTTCCAGAGTGGAGCCAGAATCTTGAGAAGGTGAAGAAGTGTGAAGCCTGCAGAGAGGAAGACTCCTCAGTGACCATCAGAGACCTCGATGTATGGAAAAGTGACATAAAGGATACAAGCTTAATAAAATGTTTGCACCATCCTCTGGACCCAATATGTATTTGTGATCATCTAAAAACAAGATGATTGTTTATGTTAGTGATATCAGGGTGGCTTTTAGAGTTTGGGCATAAATAAGGTTACAGGATGATGACCCATCTGCCCAACTATCTTTTTGACTCACAGCCATGTCCATTTCAAATACCCAAAACTGAACTCAAGATATTCCCCAAGCCCTTAAATATGCCATGCTCCCAACTGCCTCAGGGCCTTTGTACATATCTTTTTCCCTCCTTGTTTTCCTCTTACCCAAATCCAAACTATTTTTCACATCTTTGGTCAATGGTCACATCTTTAAGGAGGCTTTTTCTGACATTGCAAACTAAGCCAGATCATCTGGCTAATGTTTTCATGCTTCCATGTACATTTCCTACATCAGTCTATAATTTTTAGTATATTATACATATGTGTACATATTTAATACATTGCATGATTATTTTATTAATGTCTATTTGCCTCAATTGACAGCAAATCCTTTGAAGAGAGAATCATATCTGCTTTAGACCAAAAACTGAATATTGTCTGTAATGCTCATTGCTGCAATTCCTTTCACCCAAGGCTTCCCTATAGGGTTGGCTCTAGTCTATGTCCTTTCTACTGGCTCTGAGGCAGAGACTTTCGCATAAGATGTTATATGACACTGAATTAAGTTCATTGCTATGCAAATAAATGGGTCTTTATAATTTGCAAAAAACAAAATATTTGTTTAGATTAACTAAAAACTCTGTTGACTTTTCTACAGTCTTTCCAATGAGTTCCATGTGCTTGCAGTCACTTCATTTGATGCAGCTATTTGTATGTTGTCCTGTCCTCCATCCTCTGTCTCATTTAGCCATCCTGTAAGCGTGAAACCTGCTCAAAAAGCATCAGAGTGAAAATGCATCTCTAAATTCATTAAAATTTACAGCCATGGCTATAACACGATTAAAAAACTGCATTCATTACTGTCAGAAGATCAGTTCATTATTTTGGCCAATGTCATTTCTATGAAATTTAGTCTTTTTCAGCAGTAAAATTTCACAAGAGAACAAACTATTTAGCCACCTTTGTAGGCTAGAGGTAGGAGAAAATCATCAGAATCCCTCAGTTCACCCGAAATACTGTTATTACTTTTGGGTCAAGCAGAAAGATTGTCAATTCTTAAAAATTCATCTTGATTAATTAAAATGCTGGAGATTACTTACCTAGGTCTATGTCATTTTTTTAAAATGACATTTCAACTACCCGTGTAATGAGAGAGAAAACCACTTAGCATTTTTCAAGCTTGGCTGATTAGTGTTTGTTGAATATATAAATATACACTTGGTCTCTTTCTTTGAGGTAGAAGGACTTCTGGTAGGATCATTGACCTAATTTATGATACTCATTACCTAACGCTGAGAAGTGGTTTGATTAGTAAGTCAGGGCATAATGTTTGGATTATGTGTGAAATAATTTTAGAAGTCAACAAAGTGGGACAATTTTCCAGAAAGAAAGATCGTAGCAGTGGGATGAGTTATCAGAAAAAGGCAGACACCACATAGCCTTAATGATTATCCATGAGCACCCTCTGAGCAACATTTATTAAAATTTTTATGTGGTTCAAAGCAGCTTGAAAGTTTGACCTCTCATTGTTTTGGTCTTTATACCCAGCAGATACCCTGTGCAGGGAAGTTACAATGTGGGGTATCTGTCTGAATATAATCACATGCACTAGAAGAACAAGAAACACAGAATTGACAGTGCTCTCAAGGATACTCTATTGCCACCTCTCCCATCCCCACTCAGAGTTATGTAACTGTTTGATGATGCACCATGCAAAATAAATGATATTTTTCAAGCTGCCTGGAGGTGGCTTCTTAGAAGGAAGCAGTAATGCACTAAGAAGTAAGTAGGAAATTCTGTTCCATGACTTGAAAAGTCCAACATTGGGAAGAAGGAAGTGAGTTAAAAGTTAATTGATACTAACTGCCCTTCCCCAGATTTGATTTTAGCCTCACCCTGGAAAAAGAATCCAGACCAGCATAGCTTTAGGTCAAAGGGATTCTCCAAGCTAATGATGACCGGATTCTTTGAATAATAATGCTCAAGATCTTACAAAACCCATTGAAATGATACATTTATTCCCATTAGGGCTCATAAGCTAACTAAAACATCAGGGTCTGGGCTTTGGGCTGGTGTAGCAGTGGTGATCTCAGGTCCATCCCATGTACTTTTATATATTTCAGTTTTATAAGACCTTTGATCAACACAAATTGCAAAATTATGCTTTCTTGAAGTCTGTTTCATAGACAAAATTTTCAAAATAAACTATCCATATGGAGTAAATTATTTGAAGGAGTCCTTGGTAGGGGATAACTGTTGAGTCCTTGACTTACAACATCTGCTTTCGTAATGAATGGTATGAATTGTTCCTGGCCCCAAACAATCCAAAGGGCCACAGAGTTCTGGAAAGACTGATTTTATTCAGAGTTAGCTATACAAGGCTGGTTGTATTTTGGACTTTGATCTCAGTCTCTTGTGTTAGGAAGAAACAAACCTGAAGCATGCCACCATGCCACCTGCATCCTCAAAGGGTAGAAGAGACAAGCTCAGTGGGAAACTGTTTGTGGGGCCTTTCAGAGTCAGAGCTTGCAGCTCTAAGGCAGTTTGTCTTGTGAGAACCTTCTGGAGCTCCAGTAGGCACCGCAGACCTCCCCACTGGCTGGACCTGTCTCTGGAACTGGAGTTGCCCTGAACAGAATTGCCCTGCATTTAGTGTAGGTCATTCCCTAACTCTGTCTTCAGCCAAAGAAAAAGGGTATTAACTGAGTCTCTGGCTAATGATCAAATTCATTTTTCATTCTAGTGATTAAAGAATTTTCCCTATTAGTTTAAATGGAATAAATCAAAGCATTAGATACTTGGTTGTAAAGCTGACAGGAATGTCAGTTGGAAGTTGTATCCTGGTGAAATTACACTGAGAAATGGTATACCCTTTGCAACTTCTGAAATTTTGAATATTAGCCCAACCCTATGAGGCAGATTACAATTTTCTTACTTAAGTTCCTTTTACTTTAATTTAAATATACAAAGGAGTAATACACAGAAATTTTAAGTGAAGATTTTGCCACATTCACTTCAGTTATTTTAAAACAAAAGAAATTATACATTTGAGATAAAGTTGAAGTCCTGCTTTCTCTTCTCAAATCCATTAGAATAATTTTCTTCCTAGAGATAATTACTTTGGCACATTTATAGTATATTCCTTCTGTCCATTTTTAAATGTTTCATCTACGTATATATAGTATTGTTTTGAGTATATTTGAAAATTTATATAAACTATATCATTTTACATGTTCTGTTTTACAACTTACTTTATGCATCCAATATTATTCATTCAACTAAATACTTTATTGTGTGTCTTCAATGTTCCATGCCTTATTTCAGGTGTTCCATGCACCATTCCAGATAAACAACCAATGATATTAACCTACCCTATTAAGTGTATATAATAATTGGAGAGAGGCAATCAAACAAAGAAGTAAAATATAAAGTCAGATGGTGAGCATGTTATGGAAACAAACAAACAAAAACAGCAGAGGGAAATGTGGGGACATAGGGTCAGGCAGTTCTGGGGAAAATGAGTTGATTCCTGACGATGTCAAGGAAGATGGGGGTGGCAGGCTGAGAGTGTTACTTGGAAAGGAAGAGAGGGACCTCATGAGGAGGACCCAGAATTCTGGGACCTCCTCTCCTCTGGGCCAGATGGAGGCCGTGGTGGTTTGAAACTGTTGTACTCCAGAAGGACATGTTTTAAAATAGAATCCATTCAATTAGTGTAGGTGGGACTGTTGGATATGAGTTTACTTCAGTTACTATGTGTCCCACCTCAGTCAGGATGGGTCTTTGTCCTATTCATAAAGTCCTTTAGAAGTAGAATGAAATTCAGACAGACAGAGAGAAAGCCACAGGAAGCAAGAAGCTGATTATCAATGAAACCCAAAACCTGGAAGAGAAGGGAGAGACCAGGAGACGCTACCATGAACCTTGCCACGTGACTAACTAAAGACCAAGAATCTCTGGCAATAAGCCCAAGAATGCCACAGTCATCAGGAAGAAAGCTTTGCCTTGATAAAACCTTGATTTGGACTTTTTCCCAGCCTCAAACTCTGTACAAATAAATTCCATTGTTCAACCTGGCCCATTTCATGGTATCCTCTTGAGCAGCCTAGGAAGCCAAACAGAGGTTTTATTGAGAAATCTATCCATGTTGATATGGATGAGGCTGGTTCACATATTTTAATGACTGTCAAACATTCCATCATACAGATACACCACAATTTATGTATTCCTTAGTTGATGACCATTAGGTGGTTTTCATCTTTTTATTTCTATTACTTATTAATATTGCTAAGAAAATTCTTGTTCAAGTCTCCTTGTTTTCATGTGCAAGAGTTTCCCTAGGATATAAAGCTGAGAATGAAATTGCTAGAATATTTGTTATGCACACTATCAATTCTATAAATACTGTTATTTCACTCACCTCAGTGACTGCTTGCATTTTCCCAACAATGTAGGAATCAGTCACAGCAAAAGCAGTTCTCTTTCTTTGTGGCTTTGCTAATACTAGATATCCTCACACATTTAAATTGTTGCCACTCTGATGCGTGCAAAATGGGGTTTTATTGCTTTAATTTGACCTCTCTCCTAATTGAGTAGGTTAAACACTTTTTCAACTATTTATTGGCCATTACACTGACTCTTGCACAACTTGCCTTTCATACACTTTGCTCATTTTTACGCTCAGATGGTTGCTTTTTTAATGATTTGTACCAATTTCTTATATATTCTGAATATGAAGCATTTATGATAACCTCTGCATATATATTCTGCAAGTTTGTTCCTTGTTATTATTTTTGTCTATGTTGTTCTTAACTATACACATGTTTTTAATTTTGATATAGTCCAATCATCAATCTTTTATTTTATAATTGGAGGTTTTGATGTCTTATTTAAGAAATCCTTCAGTATCCCTGTTTGGGCTGAGATCAAGTTGTGCAGAGCATGGGCTGGGACAGCTTTGAGACTGAAAAACATACCAGGCAGAGAAGCAGACATAGGTTTATTGGGACTTACAAACAGAAGAAGTTCTCCAGTAGTGGCTGCTTGGACATTTAGTGCTTTGTAAGGGATGGGAATGTACAAGGATGAATATATGATTTAGAGCAAAGACATTCCATACAGTATATGAAGACATTGGGGTCTCTAGCATAATCATTAAAGTGGCCTAAAACCTGATATTTTACTAAGATTAGTGTTTAAGACTGAGATACGATTAATGCTGTTTTTGCATCCATGGTTACTTTCTTCTCCCTCCCAAGAGATGGTTTACTTTCTTGACTTTTGCTTTTGGCTAAAACAGGTTATTTATGGGCCCTTTAGGAGGGGACCTGGGCCTTGGGCCACCACAACTGCTATGTCTCAATGATATTCTCCTGTAGTTATACTTCTCATATGTGAATGTATTCATCTCTAGCTATCTTTCTATCTTTATATATATACATATATATATAAAATTTCTATATTTATAGTTATAAAGGTTTGATTTTCACATTTAGGTCTGTGGTAGATGACATAGAGCATGATCCACATCTTCTCTCGGGTCATTCTCCAGCTACTACAAGCAACGTCTGCAGACAGCTTCATATTTATCCTCAGCTGTAGTGAATTGTCTTCTGCAAGATTCAGTTCCCTTTTCAGAGACAGACTTGTATCCAATTACTGCTTCCTGCAGGAACTGAGTTCAGGGATCAGAACTCAATTTGGAATATCCCTAAAGGGTCATTCCAGCTGCAAAGCTCCCCATGGGACTGGCCAGGACCTCTGCTGCACCTGCATCAAAGTTCAATTTCTCCCTCTGCCCGATTCTACTTCCTCCCTTCCTTTTAACCATATAACTCACCAATAAACTGGCTGCATATAAATCTCCATGTCAGAGTCAGAGCTATTATATCAAAAGTGATCCTAGGAAATTTTGCATATAGTTTCAATTGAATCTTGCCTACTCAAGAATTTTGCCTATGATTTAATCTTAAATGGGATTTTGAAGTTGAGTCACTCACTAACTGGCTGACAATGAGGCCCCACATCACAGATGAAATAATGACAAACCCTGACGCTCAGTAGCCAGGCGATTTTTAAAACTTTTACTGGCAGGAACTGAGATGGGATATTAATAGGTGCAATATCTTAAGTGATTGAAAAGTCCTGGGAAAGTAGTTGTGATAAGGATTTTGGAATTAGATGGCTGATGTTGGGACTGTTGATGAATTGGAAAAAGACCAAGAAAAATTGGAGACAATAAACTTCTTATTTATGGCTCTGTGACAGCCAGAGGATATCCTTAGAAGCATATAAAATCATTCTCATTTCCTACAGCTGTATGGCAGAAAAAGTTGAGAATCAAGCCCAGTAATTAGTAATACGGATGGATGGTGGAGCTCCAAAAGAAAGTTGAACTCTCAGCCCTGGAAATTTTGCTACTTCAAGTCCAGGGTTGTATTTGGGAAGGAATGGGACTCTTTGAGATGGGGAAAGTCTAGTTAATACACTCAGACATCTTAAATCTTCAGATTCTCCTGAAATCTCAAGGCCTGAATAAGTGGTGCTTTCTACACAGTTACAAGCAAATGTTAGATCCACATTTGTATTAGGATTACGCATTGGTCTCTTGCAAGATAACACATGCCCCTGTAAGTATCTATTTCCCAGACACCACCTACTTGAATTGTCATAACATGATCTTGCCCCAGAAGTGCTGGGCCTGCTAAAGGAGGAACAGGACTCCACTTTGGAAAAACTATAGGATCGATCCAACATTCCAACAGGAGATGGGAGAGTGTGTATCAGACTCTGGCATCCTCGGGGAGCTGGATCAAAGGGCACTGGTTATAAAGCTGGATAAAGGGGGCTTTAATGATATAGGAATGCTCATCCATGGTACAGGATTTAACATCCTGGCAAGGGCCTCAGGATCAGTGCTAACCTCCAACTGAGATGCCTCATGAAAACTTGAATAAAGTGATGCCCCACATTAAGTGAAGTTGAATGCTTTTAGAACTTCTACTGCAGATGGAAGAAGGGATTGAAAGACAGAAAAATGAGCATGCTAGAGTGACTGTACTACATAAAGCTGTAAAATCACAGGCTAACTGTGTTTTACAGGAAGGCACAGAAGATAGTTCATTTATTAAAGTAATAAAGAATTAACTGGCAAGAAGGGATACACCAGCATGGAGAAGTTCAGTGGTGGCTGTCTTCTGTCGGCAATACTTATGGTAGGAGATTCTATTACAGGACTGGGATCCTTGATAACAAAGGAAATTTATGATTCTAAAATAATTACAGAGCAGGTAGTGGTGACCAAGCATCAGAAAAGCAAAGTGGGTACAACTATAATGAATGAGAATTTTACAAATTTTGAATCACGTGCTTATGACCACTAGAGAACATCCATCACAGAAGAGGCACTAAACAAGAAGGCAGAATAATTTCAACCTAAGTTGACATTAGCCATCTTCTGTGAATGAGAATCCCAGTAATGACACAGTGGATGCAAAATTGGAGTAATCCTTGTGGCAAGGATAGAGGATATGCATAGGTCCAAAATACAGACTTGCCTGCCAAGGCTGATTTAAATATTGCTGCTTCCAAGTGTCCAGTGTCCCAGAGATGGAAGCCAATGAAAAGTTGAGTTCTCAGTTTGGCACCACACTCTAGAAAACCAACCAGGCTCTTGGTACGAGTTGATTACATTGGACCTTTTCTACCCAGAAGGGTCTGTGGTTCAACTTGAAGAGAATTGAGTTTTGTATTTCTTGCCAGCAGAGCTACATCCTGCAGTGCCATTTTCTAAGGGTTTACAGACTAATCCATTGACATGAGGTCATATATCATGTATAAGATTGTATCAAAACAAGGGACCACCTTTATACCAAAGGAGGTATAGCAGTAGTCCTGTGACCAGGAGATCTAATGGTGTAATCAAATACTACCAGTGGTGGGAAGCTCCTAGCTTAGAGATGTCATTTCAAAGAATGGCATGATTCTTCAGGAATATTAACTAAATCAAGGAGTAGAGTATGTTTTTGGCTACCGTAAGGTGTAACACATGGTCTAGGGACCAAAGAGTGAAAGTTTGAGTGGTCCTACTTGCCATCCTTTCAAGAGGCTCACTTGGGGAATTTGTGCTTTCTGTTCCTGACACTCTAGACTCTAGGCTAGAGATCCTGGTTGTCAAATACAGAATATTTCTACTGGAGTATATAGTAAGTATGCATTGAACACAGGCTCTGGGTTCTACCTGGTCATTTTGAATTCCTTGTACCAGTAGGCAAAGAAAGAACTCATCCTTCTGGAAGAGTTGATTGAGACTATCAAGAGGAGTCAGGGCTGTGTTACAAGAGGGTGGGGAAGAATATATTTGGCACTCAGGTAATTCACTGTAACATATCTTTGGTACTCCCCTGCCAATTCTGATTGTAAATGGAAAAGTGCAGATGCTACAGATGTAGAAGAGCATGGTGACCAGGCTCGAGATTTCTTAGTAATGAGAGTATAGGTTGCCCCATCATACGATGCTACCTGAGAATGAAGGGAATGAAGAATGAGTAGTAAAAATGGTGAATGTTTGTTGTGGCCATTAGACCAGCTACAGCAGTGTGTGTGCATGTGCATGGAGGGGGGTCAGGGAAGGGAGGTCTTATAAGCTTCCCCAATGAGATCTGAGCAGTTCAAGAGGCCAGCTATAGTGAATGCTATAGATCTTTCCTTACGAAAAGGCACTTTTCTTCAAGCTTGTGGGAGTTTTGCCTGCTGAAGGTATGAGGCTGGATTCCTCCATAGTAATTGTCCTCAGTCAAAGAGTGCTGATCCCATACCCCCATTTCCTTTCAGAAGGCTCCTTCCTTGGGGTCCACCTGCCTTGCAATTCAGGACATTGTTGATGAGCTTTTGCAGGTTCAAGGCTCTCAGGGTGATCAGCTGATACCTCTGTTGCAACTGAATCATAGATCAACTTCTCCCTTTGTCCAATTCTGTTTCTTTCACTCCTAACAGTACTCCTCAATGAACCTCCTGAATGCAAATCTAAGAGTTGGTTTCCTGGGGACCCTGATCTACAAGATCTTAACTTAGCATATATTTTTGGCATTTATTTTTGTGTGATGGGTTATAGGATATAATATTATTTTATTACTAACAGAAAGCTTGGTACACAAAGGCTATTAATAAAAAGATCCATCAAAAGAGGGAAAGGCCCATTGATTTGTAATACCGGTACTATGATACATCAAAGTCCTATATATATGCTTTTCCCTTGCCTCGCTTTTCTATTCCATTGATTTATTTGTTTACTTCTATGTTAGCTAATTCAATTACTTTATCCTTATAATTAAATGTTATTATCTGTTAGAGCCAGTCCCCTCTCTTTGTTCATGCATTTTAGAATTGTATTGAATTTTCTTAGACCATTACTATAAAATATGAATTTTTAAATCCTCCTTTCAGGTTTCATAAAAACATTGATTGGATTTTAATTATACATAAATTGAATTTATAAATCTATATGGTAAAAATTTGACAACTTTTCAAACTGGAGTATTCTCATCCATTCACATGTTATAAATAATGAAGATATGTAGTCTTCTTTTATGTTCTCCCTTAGGCTCTTCAACTTTTTTATTTTTTGATATTCTTATTTACTTTAATTAGTTGGTGGTGCCAATTTTTCTTTCTCTCTGGATTTATCTCCTCCCCTGATAATGCTACTCCAGATCCTTGTCCTAGCTGTCTACTTCTGCAGGTACATGCCAGACTAAACTGTCAGTCCTAGATTTTTTGTTCCTTGCCCACTGAAAAACATCTAAAGGTTCAGAATAGAGAAGCCCATGACAGGCAGGTTGGGTACTAGGATATAAAAAGCAACATAGATTCAAAGTTTGTGAAAACCTCTATCACTCAGTGCTTTTCAGAAGCTGTAATAAAAGTAAAAGTTATGTTACCTTGCATGCCTCTTTATTCTTGAATGATTTGCTAAGAGGATGTGATAGAAATCCATTTTTGATTTTGAAAAAAGTGTTTACTAAGCTAAGGAATAGGGTGCAAAACTAAATACCCCTCACTTACCTTAAAATAAAAGATTTCTTTAGAGATTGTAGGTCCTCTGTAATTTTTGGAGACGCTGGTGTTTAGAATTGATGTGTGCAGAGAAAGCAACTCCCTACCTTTTTTTTTTATTTGATAGTAAAATTCTTCAGAGGAGAATTTTAGCAAATAAAGCAGCTGGGGCAGGATTTGAAGGTGGATTTTGTAGGGAAAAAAGGATGAATATGTTTTGCCATATTATCATAGAATTAACACATAAAGTGTTACAGTATCACATGGTAAGTAAATATTTAGTAGTTACTAATGTGCTGCTTCAGAAAGTATTCCAGTAGAGTCAGATTTATAGTATCACATGGTAAGGTAAATGGTTAGTAGTTACTAATATGCCATTTCAAAAAGTATTCTATTATGATCTTACTTGAGATGAGGCAAAAAGATGAGGTTTTGAAATACATGTCCAGAAAACTGGACAATATATGTAACAACTGTTTTCAGACATCAGGCAACTGGAAGTTCAAGACTATAAGACATGAGAAAGGGAAACGAAAAACATGAGCCCTATTATTTTGTTTTCCCAGATTTCTTCCTGGAAGAAATCACTAGACAATAGCATAAGAAGGAAATTTGGTAGACTTGCTGAGTTGAGGAGACAAAGATAGAAGTCCAAAAACTTTAAAGCAGCTAGAATTTTCAGGGGAGAGTACCATAGAGGGCAGAGCTTTGCAGAGTAAGAAGTCCAGAAATACTGGGTATTAAATCATGTCCTCCACACAAAAGTATGTTCAGGTCCCAACCCTAGATCTTGTGGATATGAACCATTTAAAAATAGGACTTTTGAAAATGTTATTCGTTAAGGTTTACCCAAACTGAATGAGGGTGGACCTTAATCCAATATGGCTGAAGTCCTTATAAGCAAAGGAAATTGGATTCAGAAGGAAAAGCCATAGGGAGCATATAGAAGCCAGAAGTCAATGAAATGTGGAAAAGATGGTGCCATATGCATTGCCATATGACAGAAAAGCCAAGGCACTCAAAGATTGCTAGCCAAGAAGATACTGACCCAGGGAAGATGCAAGTGTTATAGCCTCTAAAACCATGAGCAAATAAGTTTCCATTGTTAAGCCAACCTATTGTATGGCATTTCTTTTAGCAGCTAGGAAACTAAGACAGCATCTCTTTAAATCTCTGTCTCAATACCAATTTGCATATGGACAAGGTGAAACTCAATGAGACTGGGCAAAGAAGAATAACTCCTAGGAAAAGAACAATGACCAGGGAACTCTTAGCTAGCCTATTTCCAGAATGATCAGAAATTGCTTAAATTCCTAATATGCATAGTAGAGAGAACTTGTTAAATATACTGGACACTCAGTAAAAATTCAAGTTGGTCATGGGGCTATGTAATTAATCCAGATCTCCACTGAGCTTCAATAAGTCAAGATTATGTGTTATGGTTTTTTGTTAATGATAGTCGTTTTGACTTTTATTAACATTAGTCCTTCTTATTATTTTTATTGAACCATAATTCCTTGAATCACCCCATGACAGGATTGTACATTTAAAACTCTGCATTTAACGTACATAGCAACTGCAATGCAGAAAAACACTAAGACAAGGATTAACATTAAAGGTGGGAATATGCCCCATTATGTATTTGGATCTTTCTTTGATATCCAAGTGCACATTTTCTTAAATTTGGATATGGATTGTTTATCATTGCTAGTGTCTGAAGATGAATGAATCCTATATATTTTCATTATCAGGAGCATGGATGTTAAAAGTGCCATGAAGAAGGAAAGGGTTGCTTTCTGAAAATTTAGAATTTGATTCAACAAAGGGGGCTATTTCCAAAGGGAGGAAATAGCTAAGAAGATAAACAAAATATGCAAAGAAGTTCATCACAATCAGAGGTTCTCAGTGTTTGGTGGATGCCCTCTTATTTCAGCTGTCTTGGGCAGAAATAGTCTACCTCTGGCAATTAATTGCTTGTTCTGAAAATTTGGAGTTAGCTTTTACCTTTGTAGACACCTTGCTTTTGGAAATTCTCTGAGAATTTCATGTTATGATTTTCAGTAACTGTAGGATTTCTAATTTTTAGGGTTGGAGGATAAACAGTGTGGGTTTGGCCAAGTAGAAGGTATACAAGTATCAGTCCTTTGTTAGATCCTCTCCACCATTATATTTTTTAAATTATCCAATCTTTTGGTCCAAGACCATGAAGAAACTGATTAGATGATTGTCTTGGGATGACAATCTGCACCTATGAATAAGCATTGACTAATTTATCAAATCAATCATATATATATGAGAACTGAGAAGAATGAAGTCTTCTTTTGAATTATAGCATCCAATTAGTCTTTAATGATTTTCATTATAGTGTTGAAAGAAATGTTCTATGTCTACACTGTTCATTACAGTGTACTTTGCATCCTTATTAAAAATTCAATTGGCCATAGATAAGTGGCCCTGTTTTTGACTTGTGATTATTTTCCATTGGTCTATATGTTCATTTTTATGCCAGTACCACAATGTTTTGATTACTGTGGTCAGTTGAATTATGTACCCTAAAAAATATATTGTTAATCTTAATTCATTCCTGTGGGTGTGAATCCACTGTAAATAGAACTTTATGAATACGTTATTTTTAGTTATGAGTGTCCCAATTCAATGAGGTTGGGTCGTTAATCCACAGCAAAGGCTAGGGGACTTTTGGGTTGAAAGAATTTTAAGAAAATCTTTGTCTATAATTAAGCTAATTACTAAAGTACCTGCACAAGGATTTCGGGGGTCACACACACAAGCAATTCAGAATTAGTTCAGAAGAGTCACTGAACACACACACACAAACACATTCACAACCACCACTGCCACAATCACAACAACACAACAAAACAGCAACAAAAATTAAACCGTGGTGGGGGGGAGAGATGGATTTGATTTTAAGAGATGCAAAATCATATCATTTAAAATGCCCAGTTTTTAATGAAAATCATGAGACATCCAAAGGAACATAAATATAGCTAGGCAGAAGAAAAAAATCAGTCAATAGAAAATATTCCTGAGGAAATACAGGCTTCAGACCTACTAGAAAAATAATTTAAATCAAATAGGATGTTATGTCTAAATAAATAAAGTGTGCGAGTGGTCTCTTGCCAAATATAGCATAATGTTAAAGAGAGAGAAATTATATTTAAAAAACAAATAGCAATTCTAAAGTTGAAGAGGAGAATAACTAAAATGAAACATTCACTGGAGAGACTCCAAAATATATTTGAGCTGGCAGAATAAAAGAATCAGCAAACTTGAAAATAGGACAATTGAGATTGTCCAGTTTAATGAAGAAGAAGAAGCAGAATGAAGAAAAATGAACAAAGTCTTAGGAGGCAACAAGTGTGTATAAATATATGGACAATAGGAGACTTGGAGAGGAGAGACAGGAAGGAGCAGAAAGAATATTTGGAGAAAAAAATGGTCAGAACTTCCCAATTTAGATTTAAACAACATTAATCTACACATACATGAATCTCAAAAATCTCTAAGTAGGATTAAATGAAAGAGAATGCACCTAGACATTTCATAGTCATATGAAGGCAAGACAAAAGGAGAAACTTGAAAGCAGGAAGAGAGAAGTGAATCGCTATATTTAAAGTATCTTCAATAAAATGAACATCTGATTTCTCACAAAAAATTATGGAGACCAGGAGATGGTGGAGTAACATACATGCAATGCTCAAAGAAAGGCCATTAAGTAAGGCTTTTATTTTTAGCAAAACTATCCGGGTGGGCCATGGTGGCTCAGCAAGCAGAGTTCTTGCCTGCCACACCGAAGACCAGGGTTCGATTCCCAGTGCTTGTCCATGCAAAAAACAAACAAACAAACAAAAAACCAACCAACCAAACAAAAAAATCTATTCATTAAAAGTGTAGGAGAAATTAAGACATTCTCAGATAAATTTGAAAAAGAAAATTTGTCACTAGAATACCTGTCTTAGAAGAAATAATAAAGGAAGTACTTCAAGCTGATACAGAAATATACCAGACAGTAACTCAAAGCCACATGAAGAAATAAAGTACTATTAAAAGTAACTGCACAGATAAATATTAAAGACAGTATAAATGCATTCTTATTCATAACTATTTTCTTCTCATCTGATTTACAAAAAGAATAGCAGAAAGCAATGATTACATAACCATATTGATGGACTTATACTGTTTATATAGAGAGATGTAATTTGTATGAGAATAATGACACAAAGGAGGCAGGAGGAAATGAGATATTCAGTAGAAACATTTTTCTATACAATTGAATTAAGTTGGTATTATCCTTAACTAGATTGTTCTAAGTAAAGATGTTAACTGTAATCCCAGGATAACCAGTAAGATATAACTCTCAAAATATAGTAAGAGGAAAAACAAGGAATTAAAATGTTCCACTAGAAAATATCTAACCCACAGTAGGCAATATAACCCAAGCATTCCACTCTTAAGTATATACATAAGAGATCTAAAAATGTATGACCACACCAGAACTCATACATCAATGTTGATAGCACCATTATTCATAATAGCCAAAAAGTGGAACTGACCCAAATAAATGTTTATCAAGTGATTAATAAATAAACAAAATGTGATATATCCAAACAGTTGGAGGAATAAAGTACCGATGCATACTCACAAGGATGAAACATGAAACATGCTAAATGAAAGAAGCCAGTTGCAAAAGGACACATTTTATATGAATCTATTTATAGGAAATGTTGAGAATAGGCAAATCTATAAAGACAGATTAGTAGCTGCTTAGGGAAGGGAGGTTGGAAGAAATGGTGAGTGTTAATAGGTATGAGGTTTCTTTTTGGGAAAATGAAAACATTCTGAAATTAGATAGTGGTGATGGTTCCACAACTCTGTGATTATACTGGAAACCACTGAGTTATATACTTTAAATATTTGAATTGTATGCATGTAAACTATAGCTCAATAAAACTATCATTGAAAAATGCAGGGAATGCATGAAAGATACTCAACAGTGGGGAAATACAAATCAAAACCACAGCAAAGTGCCACTTCATACCCACTAAGGTAACCAAAATAAAAAAAGAAAGGTAATGGATCTGCCATGAGAGAATCTGATACAGAAGATTTGGAATGCAGGTGAATCTTGTAAGGTGAGAAGTTTGTGGGATTCTAATTATAATACTGTGTCTTCAATAGACAGCTCTCAAAATGCAAATACAGTATCTGGGAAGGTATGATGATGTACCTGCAATCTGTTGACAAATTAAATGATCAAATTACCATCTATCCAATGGACTGAGATACTGGAACCCACAAATGAAAATTTTAGCAGAGAGAAAGGGGAAAGGGAGGTGGGGTAAAAGGTTAATGATAAGGAGGTGAGGATGAGAGATCTAAGAGGGATATTTAGTGGAGGGAAGTTTTCTGGTGAGACATAGGGACCTAGAACCCATTATTATTAGACTAAACCTGTCTCTATCCACCTCTCTCAACTTGTGTATCTTGCTTGAGTAATAATAACTAATGTTTATCAAGCACTTAGCTTGTAGTAGGCAATGCTCCTAGTACTTTTTCATATAACTTATTTACTCCTTATAAAACCCATAAGATTGCTGGAATTATTGTTTAAATATAATCGAACAGGAAACTGAGGCACAAAGCAATTATGGTATCCCAAATCACATAGCTAATAGATCAAAGAGCCAGAGTTCAAACTTTGGCAATTTTCCTCCAGAGCCCAGATACCTCCACATTATGCTACTGTTCCAGTACTACTTAGGAATTAGAAGCTGCCAGTCATTATAATAGGAATCTCAGAGGGCAAGGCTGGGAGGCCACTTCAGATAGGCTGGGTAACACCACGTGTTATTGGAAATGAGCATTATGCTTAGATTGGACACCCCCTTGACTTTGTGTTCTAATTCTGATACATATTGATTGGGTGATTTGGGGAATTTGACTTCTTTAGTTCAGACTTTACTATCTACAAAAGGAAAAGATAGTATCTGCTCTGCCTACTCCAAAGACTTGTGAGATTCAAACTGAGATAATGTGTTTTGAAAAGCTTTATGAATGTCAATATATCATATTAATTTGAGGTGGTGGAATTCCAATGGTTGCAAAATTAAAGACCACAGTGGAGGGCCAGCTTTTGGATGTCAATGACCCTGGAAGCTCTTAGATCGATAAAGAATTAGGCAAAGCAAACTTATCCTTTCAGATCAGCCCTTACATTGAGAGGTGTCCATTGCAATTGAGGATTGCTATCTTTGTGATCCTCCTGTTGGTGCTGGAGAAGTAGCTAAGTCCAGTTCCAGATAATTCACAATTTAAAAATTCTATCTAAAAATGTATTATTGTATTTTTATGAAAAAGATTGAAAGAAGAAAGTTGGTTTGGAGTACAGTGAGCCAATAGAAGTGTCACCTTTATCCTAAGCCAATGGGTTCAGCATAGCAGGATTCAAGCTGTGGTGGCAGATGTTCCTGGGATGAAAAGGCTCTAACAATGTACCCAGCTCCTCAGACAGCTCACTTCAAATTTTAATGTTGCTGCTTTCGTCAAGTGGGGTCCATCTTTTATCTGTGTTAGAAATGGTTAAATGGTTAAATGGCAACAGGAAAGAGGAGAAACGATTTGATTTTATATCAACTTGCTCTGAATGGCAGGTGGAGGAGGATTTTTCTGAATACACCATTAGGATAGAGCTGGCAGATGTCTTCTTAACAGTTGTACTATAATTCAGTGAATGTAGGCATGTGTGCTCATTGGCTTTCTGGTAGCTGTGGGATTTCAAAGCTCTATGAGTGTCTAATTTAACACGTGTTTAGTTTGGGTGAGCTTGTTTTGAAATGATAGCTAAGAGAAGGTTATGGGGATCCTTTTGAAGGGGAGACGTTTTGGGATATAGTGGCAGGCTCATAAACTGAAGATTGTAACCACAAGCTGGTTATCATAACTTTGTTTTTCTGCTTCTACGCAGACAAGATTCTTCATATTTGCCCAAGATATTGATGCTGATGGTTTGAATAATGTAACATGTTTGTGATTTTACTCCTGCATTCATAGGCTGTGATGTATAAAAGAAAAAATACTGAGCTGCGAGCCTGGAATCTGGGGTCTTGCCCTGATTCTAACAGCTTTCTAACTAATGGACTCCTTTCCCACTCTGAATCTCAATCATCTTATTAGATACAATAGAAACTTAGAGATAGAGGTCTGGAGAGAGTAAAGGAGCTTGTTGTTTTGAGAGTTAAAACAAATTAAGCTTCATATTTTCTGCCTGGGGTGCAGTAATTAATCAACAGATGGATGTAGTATAAGAAACATTTAAGAAATATTCAAAGAATATCACTAGATCAAATAGTAAAATAGGAAATTACGTCTAATCACAGTGGATCATTATTTTTGCAAAAAGTGATGGCACATTATAGCATTACTGCTTGTATTAGTTAAGGTTTTTCAGAAAAACAGAGTCAATAGTATAAAATATATATTTATATAATATATAAATATTATATAATATATTAAATGTATTATAAGAATTTAATCACATGACTGTGAGAATTGGCAAGTCCAGACTCTGTCAGGCAGTCTACAGGTTGGCAAGGAATTAAAAGGTGATTTTGAAATCTGGCATGTTCAAACTCTGTAGGCAGGCCACAAGCTAGAAACTCTGAGGAAGGTTAAGTTGAACTTCCCAGGAGAAACTGGTTGAAAAGGAGCAGAAGTTCTTGTTTCTGACCTCAGAAATCCATGGTTTTCACTTTAACACCTACATCTGATTGGATAAAGTGACTGCCCTCATTGTTGAGGGCAATCTCCTTTGTTAATAGTAGATGCAATTGGCCATGGATGTAATCAACTGACTAATGATATAAATACATCTATGAAATACTCTTACAGTAACAATCAAGTCAATGCTTGCTTGACACCATAACTTAGCCAAGTTGATACACGAAATCAACCATCATGCTGCTTTATTAATCAAATAGATTCAGGATTACACCACCAAATATATAGTGCATGGCCCCTTTCCTTGGAAACTTGTGTCCTATGTGTGTTGTTCTAACATCTACATTATAGAAAGAGAGTGTTTCTATTCACTAAACTGCACTTAATCTGTTCCGCCTAGCTCCTTTACTAGGAAGGGTGGGTCATTACCGATGATATTGGGTAGATCTCAGAACGCACACTGGGTTCTGTTTTATGAGTTGAATGACAAGGTTGCTGTGACTCAGCTCAGTGCAGCCCTCTTAGTAGGTCTGACGAGGTTACTTACTCATTTCCTTCCTGTTTCCTGGGCACCTAAGGGAATTCATTTCTTTTGGTTCTTGACTTCCCATACTGCATTTTCTCAGACTTACAGGGCATACACAAATTTTATTTTCAGAAGAAAATTAGAGTTCTACTAAGGCTTAAATTTGAACCACATTTTCCAACTCGGTTTTCATCCCAAAGCCCTACTTGGTAATATCAAATATTGGCTCATTTATTAATAAATTAGCATTTGCACCCCTATATGACTAATGTTCCTTTCCTAGAGTTTCCTTGGAAATCCCAGGTATTTCCTTGGAAATCTCATATTCCTGAGTCTCTGATTGTAATGTCCTCAGAATAAAATACAACCTTATTTTGGATTCGACAGCAACTACTTCACACCTTACTTTCGCCTACACTGAAGTGGAAAGCACATTGACATGACAACTCCTTGATTCCATTTTGTTCCATGCTTTGCCTCTAACTTTTCTATGACATTGGTCTTTCATTTCTTCAAATGTAAGATAAATAAATTGAACTAAATCCTATCAAGGCCACCTCTAATCTTTAATATTCTTTGATACTAAAAATGTCCCTTCATGATTTCAGAGCCTAAACAACTAGAACATTTTAATTTTTATCATTTCTCTGAATTTTCTTTTGAATTTTACTCTCTCTCTCTCTCTCTCTCTGTCTCTAATACATACACAAGTAGTTAAATATCAGTGGAATCAGTGAATTAAATACATTTCCATGAATGGAGAAAAGTTTATATGACGCAAAATGTTTTTGGGAAAATGGAAGAAAACAGTATAAAACAGGTTTTGCCATATTTAGGAGGCCTTTTTAAAAAAGCTGAATCTCCTGGTGTCAGAGCAAGCAGATCAAGAAGCCTCTAATCTACTTCATTTATAGCCTTTTCAGATAACCCAGGATATCACATTTTCTAACAGAATGAGCTATGCTGCATTCTGAAAAGAACTTAATATTTCTGTGAATAACATAATTAGAAAGAAGATTCACATCAATGACTTAATCTGGGCCATTGCTTTATGAAGAAGTTCAGAAAGAAACATTTATTCAGGAGGACGAAAGGGAGTATAACAAAAAAACACAAATATAGTTGAATTTTGGGAATGGAGATTATGCAGCTGCTGAATCCAAACTGGACGAAAGAGCTCTGCTTAGAAACACAGGTCAAATGGACAAAAGGAAAAGTTGATGGAGAGAAGGATAGCAAAATTTGAAATTCAAAATTTCGCGTCTCAGAATGAGTACATTAAGCTCAACCTCAATATCCATATAGTTGAAAGAGAAAACTTATGCTTTTTAGAACCTTCAACACTTGTGAAATAGCAAAGAAACAAAGGAAATGGAAATTCAGCACCTGTTGAATGTAGATTGTTGGCCTAGAGTTTTTTTTTTTTAATTTTTTAGTCTTTGCAACATTTTCAACTAGATAATATGAATCTTGTTTTATAGAAAAGGAAATTGAAGCTTGGGAAGGTTGCATAACAGCCCCAAGGTCACAAAGTGTTCAAGGAAGAGAAATGAGATTAACTCTTTATGTGTCTGACCTCAAAGACTGTTCTCTTCACATCACACAACTCATCCTCCACATTGGAAGGCTGGCCTGGATGAACAGAGACACTAAACTTCCTACTAGGACAAGATATGTTTCAGAGCTTGATTCTAGAAGTCCTATTTTTGTAACAGCCCCTTCATGGTGGGTAGAAATGGAGCTGCAAGATGTAAGAGTGTTGATTTTCTGCTTAATCCTGGACTTTTCAGGTATTAGAGTTGGTGGTATTATTTGTTTAGATAGTCAATATTTTCTTCACATTATTGCGGAAATGTCCTCTGCTCTGACACATCTTCATTTGATTGCGTTCTACAATCTCTTGGCTACCGAATGTTTGGTATGACTTTTGCAGGGTAAATTCATGTGAAAGTGGCAGAAGGGGAATGAGAAGCAGAGGAGAGCAAGCCAAGCTCATCATGGGTTTTTATCATCATCCCAGGAGGTGGTATTTCATGCCCAAATTGCATGGCATACATTATTCATGGAGTCACCCAACAAAAACGATGCGCTGACAAAGACCATATAACCACTTCTAGTCTCACTGAGTTTGTATTCCAATTCTAATGGTTATTTGGGAATTTTGAGGAAGTTGTGTCCCAGACTAGTAGAATAGTGATTTTTCATTAATCTTTCTTTGTATTTTTGGGAGATAATTCTCCATTTGTCTCTCATGTCTCCCCCTCTCTTGTGAGCAGAGATACTTACTTCCCTTTTATTCTGAACTATCTTTTGGTGTTTATATAACAACCAGTCTTGGAAAGATAAGAGAGTATCTTTCTGCAAAGCAAAAAGCAAGCTTGCTTACTGTCCAGTATGAGAGATAATGTCTAGTTCAGTAATAGAATTTTTGCCTGCCATGCTGGAGACCTGGGTTTGATTCCCAGCCCATGTACTACCCAAAAAATGGACAAACAAGCAAACAAAAAACAAACAAAAATTCAACAAATGATGCTGCAATAACGAAATACGCACATGGAAAAAGAATGAAATGTGACCCTGCCATGAAGCATACAAAAAAAAGCGAAGTAATGTCTCCCTTTGGAGCAATGAATGGACATGCATACATGCTGCCAACTATGAAAAATTAAGTTTCCTGCCTGCATGGGTTGTTCAGCAATAAAAGACCCAGGTTCGCTTCCCAGACTGTGTACCAAAGGAAAAAAAAAAGATTAAGGTTCCCTAAGCACAGAATTTCTTTCCTGTAATGCATCCTCCTCCTTGAGAGGATGTTCCTCTGGACCCCTCCATATCATTGCCATAGGACTTGGACCAAGAGGAAACAATACAAATATGCTGATGCTCTGCCATGACTCTAAAAATCCTTTGTCTCTGTCCTGGGAATCTTATGTCCTATGCCAGCATCCATGGAACAGCTAAAATGTTGTGGTAAGCTAAACTGTTAGATTACCTACAATCTAAGGTAAAATTTCAAACCACTCAGTTTTTGATGAGATGAAGATGGGGATGGGCAGTTGGCAGAAACATATAATACAAAATTTAAAACAATCCCAATAACCTTATATTCCCCTTCACTGCAATAAGACAGATTTTGGTTAAGATAATACTGTGATCCTATAGTTTTTATCAGCTGTAAAAGAAGTGCCATTCAGAAACAAAAAATCTAAAGGTTTAGATTGCCTTCTGCTGTGATTATTGCATTAAAAATGGGCTTCTGTGATTATTCGTCCTGTTTATTAAGAGGGGGAATATGTTGCTCTGCATGCATTCAGAAAACACTGAAGTCTCAGGGAGTATCTGGTTGGCAATGTAAATAAAATAAGAAATTCTGTCAGGCTACACTCTTATCTAAAGCTCAGCTTTATCTAATATATGGTAGGCATATATTAACAGTTATTAAACTGAATCACACAATGCCATTTTCATTAACTCAATGCATACTTGATATTCATAGCCAGTATATAATAAATCATTTACAAAATTTGTCAACTTGAATGGGAAAAAAAAGATAGTTTAGAAAAAGAGATTAAAAAAAAAACAATTCTATTGAAAGACTGGGAAAATATAATTCTAAGGAAGAACTTCCAGCACAAATATAATTTAACAATAGAATAATCAAGTTTTCCAGATAATACAAAGCTTCTCTGAACCATTCTTAACTCTTAAAAATAAGAGGAAGAGGATGATGCTGCAAACAAGGATATCTATGGCTGTGAGTAGACCTACATATCTTCATGTTTGCAAAGAATAGATCCAGACATGTTTTAGGCCTGTGGTTGTGCCTGATAAGCTAGTTGTCCAATAAGCTGGGCTTTCCACGTCTTTGCTTTAGGACTGCACCTTCTCTTTTTAGAGCATCATTCTATTTGTAAAGCTGCAACTTTGCTAGGGGTCTGGCTGCTTCATTCAG
This sequence comes from Myrmecophaga tridactyla, assembly GCA_004026745.1. Classification (NCBI taxonomy): domain Eukaryota; kingdom Metazoa; phylum Chordata; class Mammalia; order Pilosa; family Myrmecophagidae; genus Myrmecophaga; species Myrmecophaga tridactyla. The sequence continues at coordinate 29,384 of PVIY010009069.1, forward strand.
AAAGCATTCCTTCCCCAGTGACCAGCTGATGCACCCAAAATTGAGCTCACTATTCATGGGCCTTTCAAGACTGTCTACCTTATAACAAGGGCTTCACCTGGTTTCAAATGCTATTTATTATCATTTTTCATTCTCCTTGATGTTCTAAGTCTTATTCTTTTCTACATTGTTTTTATGCTTATGTATGGTCCTTATTCCAGGTCCCTATCTTGTTTTTTGAACTTCTATTAAAATATAATTTTTTACATACACACACACACACACACACACATATATATATATACTGCTCTAGTTTGCTAGCTGCCAGATGCAAAATACCAGAAATGGAATGGTTTTTAAAAGGGGGAGTTTCATAAGTTGCTAGTTTACAGTTCTAAGGCTGAGAAAATGTCCCAATTAAAGCAAGTCTATAGAAATGTCCAATCAAAGGCATCCAGGGAAAGATACCTTGGTTCAAGAAGGCCGATGAAGTTCAGGGTTTCTCTCCCAAGTGGAAGGGCACATGGCTAACACAGAGTTTCTCTCTCATCTGGAAAGGCACATGGTCAACACAGTCAGGGTTCCTCTCTCATCTGGAAGGGCACATGGCGAACACGGCATCATCTGCTAGCTTCCTCTCCTGGCTTCCTGTTTCAGGAAGCTCCCCGGGAAGTGTTTTCCTTCTTCATCTCCAAAGCTCACTGGCTGGTAGACTTTGCTTCTTGTGGCTATGTCGTTCTCTGCTCTCTATGAATTTCTCATTCTCCAAAATGTTTCCTCTTTTATAGGACTCCAGTAAACCAATCAAGACCCACCTAAATGGGTGGAGACACATCTCCCCCAATCCAGTTTAACAACCACTCTTGATTGAGTTACTTTTCTAGGGAGATGATCTAATTACATACAGTATTGAATAGGGATTATTCTGCCTGTACGAAATGGGATTTTGATTAAAACATGGCTTTTCAAGGGCACCTGCATCATTTCAAATCAGCATATATACATATCATTTACACCAATGAAATGTGTATAACTTTTAAAATAATGTGACCACTAAAAATTCTTCTGTACCCACTAAACAAATCAAGAAATAAAACAGTCCCAGCATCCTATGTCCCCTTCTCTCCATAGAAGTTAATATCTTGACCTCTGACCCCTGAGATAAGTTTTGTCTTTTTATGAACTTGCTAAAAATAAATCATACAGTATTTTTTCTTTTGCGTCTGGTCGCTTTTACCCAAAATTTTATTTGTGAGAATTACCCACGTTATTACACACAGTAAGATTTTGTTTATTTTCATTGTGTAATACAAACACACATACACTAATGCACAAACACAGAAACACACACCACACCATTATATGTTATTATCCATTCTGTTGCTGGACTGTTGAGTTGCTTCTAGAACTTAATTGTGCATGATTTTTCACATGCATTTTGAGGCACATATGCACCCCATTCTGTGGGGCATATAACTAGGAGTGGACCTGCTTGACAGAGAACATATGTGTGTTCTGTGTAGCAGATATGAATAAGCACTTTTCCAAAGAAGTTGTATTAATTGCAATCCTACCAAAGGGGTATAAGGGTTTTACCTCCTACTTAACACTCAACATGGTGAAGCTTTTTAATTTTACGTCTGAGTAATATCACATTGTGAAGTTAATTTGCATTTATTTAAGGGCTAATGAGGTCTAACATGTTTTTATATATTATTTTTGCCATTTGCAAATCTTCTTGTGAAATGTCAGTTCGTAAATTTTGCTGCTTGAAAATCTGTGGTCTTTTTCTTATTGTTTTGGGGGGTTCTTAATAATTCTTGATCTGTATCCTTTGATAGATGGAAACAAATAGGTTTTCCTACTCTAAATTTTGCCTTTTTTTATACTTAAGCTGTGACTTTTGATGAGCAGAAGTTCCTAATTTTAATTCAGATGTATATGAGCTCTTGTGTACGCAGAGCTGTGGCACACTGCGTATGTTTCAAACATGACTATGCATTACTTAGTTAATTATATTTACATGAGGCAGATGAATGGTGTTATACATGCATTAGAGCTAGAGAGACCTGAATTTAGACCAATTTTCTGCCTATGTTTTCTTATGTATAAAATCGAAATATAAAGCTGATCTTATGGTTTTATTATGATAATTAAGTTAAATGAGTTATGCAATCACCTCGGAACACAGAAGGTACTCAATAAAAATGCCAGCTGTTGTAGTTATCATTAGGGCCCAGAGTTCTTCATGAAACACTGGGGTTATAAACAGTCACCAAAGCCATGGCCCTGTCCTTGAAAATGACATCCTAGAAAGTAAGAGCTGGATCTTTCATGCTGTATAGAGAGGGATTCCATACTTGCAGCTATGTGTACCGAAACTAATATTCCTTTGTCATTAAGACTCCACTTCTCACAGTATCACTAAAAGTTTCTGTCTGTGCAAAACTTTTCAGATTTGAAGTACATATGTTTTTGAGGCAACCCAAAACTAGACAGATAAAATATAACAAACTAGATTAAAATGAAAGAGTGAAGACAAATCTGGGCCTAATGCTACTTGTTCTTCTTGTTTTCATGTTTTTCCATTTCTTACTCAAAAGAGCATTTTAAAATGAACTGCCTCCAAACGAACACCACAATTTCAGGTCACAGAGGCTAAGAAAAATAGCCCTTTAATTAAAGATAGTGCCACCTCAAAAAAAATACCATCTTGGAGAAAAGATAATTCTACTTGAAAAACAGATTTGGAAAAAAAGCAAAAACAAGGCCAGAGTAATGTGAATATATTTTCTCAGAAAAACTGTGCAGGTATATTATTTTACTTTTTCTTTTAGTAAGATAGGAAATTGGCCAGAGAATGTATTTGCTTTCATTTTTGACCTTAAAGACTATGTGTACATTTAAAATGCACTATGCTGTCCTCTTCTCTAAAGAGTCTGGGACAGTTTTTCTTGTAGATGTTTGCTTAACGAATAAGGCATGAATTGGTGTTCTGTAGACAAAGTAGCCTCTTTGTGCTTGTTTGTTTCTGCAATTACTACCAGCATCCACTTATAAATTATAGTAGGAACACTGAGTTGCATTTTTTAGACTGATAGAACCCTCCTATAGTTGACAAAAATGCAAGGAAAATCAAGAGTATTAATTCAAACGCATACACATCTACAGCTCCTTCATTTCTCAAATTCATTTTTGTCTTGAGGCAGGAACAATTTCTCCAATGATGCAGTATACGACCGAGGAAATTGCAGTTTACATTTCTACTGCCCAAGGACTTTTCCAAGATTGTGGCATCCAATTCAGATTGCTCTATAACCAGCACAAATAATAATTTATACAACTATGATTGCCCGGGTTATGGTGACCAGTTGGTTGGTCAAGCAAGCATTGGCCTGATTGTTACTGTGAGGACATTTCATGGACTTAAATTGTCAGTAAGTTTATTGCATTTATGGATGATTGCATCTGCAGTCAACTGAGGAGATTGCCTTCAACAATGAAAAGTCTCATCCAATCCGCTGATAACTTTGAAAGAAGTGATGATTTCAGCGGTCAGAAGAGAAAATTTCGATCTCAACTTCAGTAAGCCAGCTTCTCCTGAGGAATTCATGGAAAAGCTCTATTGAAGTCCCAGCTGGAAGAATGCCCTACAGAATTTGGTTTTGTGAATCCCTATAGTTGAGGGAGACGATTTTTATAAAAATCTTACAATATTTACAGTTATTTTCAGCTAGTTCTATTTCCCTAGAGAACCCTGACTAATACAACAATGATATGTGTGGGGACAAGGAGATGGGAAAGCCAAGGTTGATCCTAGGAAACAGCTATATTGTTGATTAATGTGGTTTCTTCTAAAACCTATCCTAGAAATATTGAAAATTGATTTTTAGTTAGGACCCCAACAAGAAGACAAGTACTTTGATCAACACAATTAACTATCTAATAATATAAAATCAGAGTGCAAAAGGATAAATATAATTGGGTGAAATACTATAATATATAATGGAAATAATATTATATAATATTGATAGGATAAATTATTATTGGTACCAATAAATTATTGGTAGGATTAGAATGGTATATGTGCTTCCACTTCACATACTCATTTCCCTCTCCTTTTTTTCCTATTACTTTTGCCCTGCAAGTTCCTCCATAATCCGAGTTCTAGGATCAAATAATTTTGGGAAACTGCATATTTTGTTTTCTTTTCGGAGACGTGGAATGTACGGGAGAATGTCTAAGTCTTTGAGGAACTGCATTTAAAGAAACCTGATAACTTTTGTTTAATCCAGATTTACCCACAGTTATTTGACCATAAAACACAGTTTTAAAGAAATACGGCATTTATATTAATAGCAGAGTCAGGAACCATCATCTGGTAAATTAATGTATTAATTAATTATTAATTAAGAGCTTTATTTTTTAAGTCTTTTCTTCTTCTGCTTCATTAGATATGAGGCCAGAATGTTCCCGAGTCTATTTTCTATGTTGGGAAAATGAGAGTTCCAATAATATTGTTACGTGTTGAGTAAGCCAGTGCTCTTTCCTGCCAGGTTCCTCCAGGCCACAGCACATTTCTGTCTTGATGGCTTCTCTCCTCCAGTAGAGCTCCTGCCCAGTATGGGTCCCACTAAGGAGATCACTTGACTATTTGGTGTCTCTTTAGTAACCTATTCCAGAGGTTCAAAAGTTGACTCTAGAGGCCTACATGTCAACATTGTATATTATTCATTTATTTATTCAGTCAGTCATTCACTGTTTTTTCCAAAATTTTACCTAACTGTGCTTTATCTTTGGTCCATCCCTCCATGACCGCTGGTTCCTTTCGAGTCCCTATTAATTTTGTAATTTCTGTGTTTATAAAAATCTAGTAGTTAAGGTTATACCAATCGCAGTAACAGATCCCCCCACACACACATCTTATGAGTTAACGCAATGCAAGTTTATTTCTCTTTGCATGAAACTCAAAAGTCAGTGTTGCTAATCCATTTTGTGCCCTTTATCTTCTTCACGTGGCTTTCAAAGTCTCTGCAGAGGGGAAAGAGCATGGAGGGTCACATTTGGGAGATTTTACCCACCAGGCTTGAAAGAGGCACATGTCACTTCTGCTCACACTTCATGCATGATAACTCAGTGACAAGCCACATGACTATACGTGAGACTTCAGAGTATAGTCAAGCCATTTGCCTGGGGAAGTGGGGAAATGGGTTTGTCGAACAGCTTTCCAAACACTGGCACCAAGCATGTATCACTTGGGGTGAGAAGGAAAAATTGCATTTCAGTTTGGGGGAGACAAATTTGAAGTTACTAGCTGAAATAAAATAAGAAGCGAAATATTGCATTTCACCAATGCCTTCACAGGTGTCCCTGAGCATAGATATTTCTACCAATTTGCTAAGAGGACAAATGGGACAAGCAATACTAGGGATTTTATGGGAGCCAATCCCCAATTAGATAAGGGAGCTGAAAGATGGAGAGAGGCCAAATATTCCTGAAACATATGTAAATCTTCTAAAGATTCATTTAAGCAAGTAATGAGCACACTGTATTTGTGTTTCATTAAAATTTTAGTTGACAGTTTTGACTTTTAAAGGCTTTGTTCTATCATTTTTATTACAAAACTCATTTAGTGAATTTCAAACCAGCTCCCTGATAGATTGCAATAAATTTCAGAACTTTTCCAAATGTGAAATTCTGTTTGCTATTCCTGCATATTACATACATTAGAGACAATTTTATAATGAGGCCCCAAAGATTTCATGTTCTAATTAAGAGATAAAAAACATCACGACCTTGTTGAGTTCCCACAGCTTCCTTTAGAGTCAGAGAATTCAAAGAAAAACCATATTCTAACTGTCCTCATTCAACAGAAATTATGTAGGGAAACATGATCTTTCTCACCTTGCTATAGTCAATAGTATTATTAACACTAATAACAAGGAAAATTTGGGGTTTGGGTTTTTAAGAAAAAATATTTTTTACTTAAAGTTTAGCCTGATTTTTATAACTGGTGATTCAGTAGCTTTCAACTGGAGTTTATATTAAAATATGCAAATTTGCTTTAAAAAATAATGATGCTTATAGAATTTTTGTTTGGCATTTCCCTTGACTGTTCCTTCCAGCCTCTTCTCTTCCATCCAAATTTAAACATCTGCTTCACCGGCTTCTTAAGTAAAAGACAGCAAATCTTCCCCTAGCAAGTATCCTCATACTCTAGGCTGATGCATAAAGCTAAAATAAAAATAAAATGATTAGGAGTAAGGCAAAGCATGTGTGGTTCTTTTTAGTTTACTGTCTAAATTCGATTTGGCTCCTTCTCTGTTTTTTTCCTTAGTCTGTCCACACATCAGCAGTACAAAGCTTAAGTGTTTTATTTCTATATCTCTTTATGTTCATCTTCATTATCGCTCTGCTTTGTCCACTTGGGTGTGCATTCAGAGACATGCCTCAGCTGTCTTAAGACACAATCGTGCTTTAGTGAACCAATTTTGGAACCACCAAGAAAATTGTCCTGAGACTTCAAATGTCACTATGATTATTAATGTTGTGGCAAAGACTAATGTCTCTGTGGGTTCCATTTTGAAAAAGTAAATGTCCTTGGGAGAGCTAACCCTTCAAAGAGAAGGGGAAAGGACGAGCTCATGTCAATTTGTTTTTCAGCTCAACCTCTGAATAGAGTGCTTTTTGGTCTGTGTATTTATTTTATGTTCTTTGTTAGATAAACTTTTCAACGATAAGTCTCCTATTTTTACACTTTGTTATCCAGGAATTCTGAATAAAGGGATAATGCTAATGATAACCTATAGAATACTAATTTCTCTAAATGGACACACTTTTTTTAGGGATTCGGTTTCAGAACATGTTTGAACTTTCAGAGCAATATGGGTTTCTGGTTTGAAAGGAAGTATGCCCCCTAGAAAATCCATGTTTTAACCAAAATCCCATTTCATAAAAGTAGAATGGTCTCTGTTCAATATGTATGTTTGAAACTGTAATCAGATCATCTCCCTGGATAATGTGATTTAGTCAAGAGTGGTTGTTAAACGGGATTAGGTGATGACATGTCTCCACCCATTTGGGCGGGTCTTGATTGGTTTATTGGAGTCCTATAAAAGAGGAAATATTTTGGAGAATGAGAGATTTCAGAGACAGCAACACTGTGAAGCAGAGAGTCCACCAGCCAGAGGCTTTTGGAGATGAAGAAGGAACACACCTCCCGGGGAGCTTCATGAAACTGGAAGCCAGGAGAAGAAGCAAGCAGATGATGCCGTGTTTGCCATGTGCCCTTCCAGTTGAGAGAGAAACCCTGAATTTCATCGGCCTTCTTGAACCAAGGTATCATTCCCTGGATGCCTTAGATTGGACATTTCTATAGACTTGCTTTAATTGGGACATTTTCTTGGCCTTAGAACTGTAAACCAGCAACTCATTAAATTCCCCTTGTTAAAAGCCATTCCGTTTCTGGTATATTGCATTCTGGCAGCTAGCAAACTAAAACAATGGGTATTGTTATTTTTAATTTCCTTATTCTTTAAGATCCTAAAGGAATTGGAATACACCAAAGCAGGCGTGTCCCTTTAAAATAACTGGCTCAAAATGGAGAATTGACAAGTGATTTTAACTGGGAAGTTTCAGATGAAGTGACTATTAAAAGATTATGTGTATATTGTGTCAAAACAATAATCCAGGACAGAAAAATGATTGAAAGCACTTTCTGATTATAAATTATTTTAGAGAGTGTGGAATTTTCTTGTTATGAACAAGATATTAAATATTCATAGTACAATGCTCATTTATCAACTGTAGTCAGCAATCTGTAAGAGGGTTGCAAATGATCAGAACATGTCAGTTATCTAATTAAATACAAAATTGACTAAAATGAACTAAAGATATTAAATTAAGGGTAATTTAGACCAATTTACATGTAATTATTTTAAATTTAAGAGTACTTTCACCAAATACAGATTTCACAACTAGGTGAATAGATTCACTCTTCCATTTATTATTAAAAGACATTTTTGCATGAGATCGGTATTTCAAGTTTTCATTGATTCATCTATGAGCACTCACCATGCTCCAGGCACTGTGCTAGTAGCTGCTGTGACAGGGAAGCCCAGGCAAATGCCTAGATTATTCTGGATCTTTAGATATCTTCCAAACTTTTCCTTTCAGGGAGGCCTCCTCTGACTGCACCATCTAAACTAGGTTCCCACAGTAATTGCTATGTTAGCCCATGTACATTTTCTTTGTAGGACTTATCACCATTTGTTATTTATTTGTGTGTCTACTTATATGTCCGATCTCTGTGCCCCACAATGTAAGCCACTCAATGAAAACTTAGTCATATGGAGCCATTTAGAAGCAAGAATGCACCTTAACATGCTACAGAGTTATATTAAGAGCTGAGGAAGTACAGTTGATGGATCAACTAACTATTTAGGGAGAATAGATGGCATTTAACTTGGATCTTGAATGATAATAGGACTTTTCCAGATGAAGAGAATTCAATTTAGGACACAGAACTGAAAATAATCCAAAGCGTTGAATGTGTGTTGAAAACTACAAAATAAAGGATTTGCAGAATTTGATGGTATGAAGGTTTTATGGATCCCAGAAAAGACCATATTCTCTATTTCATTGTGTGTTGCCCTATTATGAACGAGATCTGTTGATTAAGTTATTTCAGTTGAGGCATGCCCCAGTGGGTCTTAATCTTCTTGCAGGACCCATTTGTAAGAGAAAACAGAGAAACTGAGAGAGAAAGTGAAACACACAGAAGTTCAGAAAGAAAGCCATAGACAGAGCTGCCAGAAGCTGAAAGCAGTGAAGCCCAGAAGAGAAGGGCAAGACCAGCCCACACTGGCCATGTGCCTTTCCATGTGGCACTGAATAGCCTGTCTTCAGGAAGAAGGTATCGTCTTGATGATGCCTAGATTTAGATATTTGTCATGGCTTCAGAACTGCAAGCTTGCAAGTTAATACATTCATTCTCATTGTTAAAAGCCAGTCCATTTCTGGTTTGCTGATTTGAAACTGTTATGTACTCCAGAAAAGCCATGCTCTTTTGATCTAATCTTCTGGGGGCAGACCTATTTGAGTGGGACCTTTTTGGTTAGGTTGTTTCCATGGAGATGTGACCATGCCCATTCAAGTTGGGTCTTAATCGGCTTGTTGGAGTCCTTTGAGAGAGCTGAGAGAGTTTTGAGAAGCTGTAGAAAGAAAACATCAGATTTATAAAAGAAAAAACATAGGTAAATGCATTTAAAGGGGATGCTATCTGATGCTTTTGAGACCCTTATTGACACTTTCAGGTAGAGTTAGTAATTAAAACATACTTCAGCCTGAACGTATTTATGAACATGTGGGAAACCAGCACAAAAGTGTTTTCAGTGCCTCTCTTGCAGCATATAATGCACAGTGCTTCTCTGCACCAGAGGTTTTCTGATATCTCAGGAGTGGCTTTGATGGTAATGGCTAACGTGATCTAATCAATTCTGGATTATGGTAGAGACCTTTTAAATTTTTTTTAAAAGAAAAATTCTATGGAAATTATATAGAACACTTTATATCAGTATAAACATAAAACTAAGCACAGAGCCAACATGCTTTTTACAATTACAAAGTGTTTCTAACTCAATAAAATTACTACTAATGCATTGAATGAGCTTGTAATGCTGTTGCTGAGATAACGTAAAGAAGACTTGAACCAGCTCACCAAAATGTGCCTGTTACCTCAGTTCTTGATTTCCACTCTGAATAGGTTTAGTATAGAATCCTGAAATTGTTTTTTTACATGGGCAGGCACCAGGAATCGAACCCAGGTCCTCGGGCATGGCAGGCGAGCATTCTTGCCTGCTGAGCCACCATGGCCTGCCCAGAATCCTGAAATTTTAATTAACTTTGGACCAAAGCAGAAGTCAGTTGCATAGTAGCATTTCTATCATAAGGTCAAAGAAGTTCAATAAAAAAAGAGCTGTTCTATGACTTAAGCTAAATGTTAGAGCGATACACTCATGGTTTTTATCAGATTTTTCACATTGTTGACAAGCTATGCCTCCTGTCCTGCCCCATATGAATCTTCTAGCAATATGTGGGCATATTCTCCAACAGCTGTTCATTGTTCACAATTTTAGTCCAGAGTTTTATGTCTTGGACATTCCTGCTCTCAACCAATGTCTCTCTTTTCAGCTTTGCTGTAGTCATTGGTCTGAAAACCTGGAACAACTTCTCAACTAATCTGATCATGCTCTTTGGTCTCCTTTGGTCTCCCTTCATGATTGCAATTTTGAGATTTGCCTACAAATGTGCTACTTTTGGCCACCTCAAGTAAACATTCCATCTGGACTTCTCTATACCCGAGACACCCTCTTTTTACCTCCTTCTCACATTTCTCACCCTGTGGGCAGGACCTGGGCAATAATTCTTCTTCTTTGCAGGGTAATTTAACACTGTTAGTGTGTGTGGAGTGTTATCTGCTTCCAATTTTAGTTTGCCTAATCATGGGAATAATAAAAGATGAACTATTAAATGATATTTAACATGCATTTTTAAAAAGAAGGCCTCAGGACTTATAACCCTGAGCTCTGTTTAAAAGATGTTCGATGACTATAGAAAATCACCATGATTTTTCAATGTACAGTAGGACTGCAGTATGGGTCTTTTGATGTATTTGGCTAATTCCACTATAAATGACATATTGATTCCACATAGTTTTTCACCTTGTACGAAGGCTGTGAGTGAAAGATCTTTGACATATGATGTAAACTATTGTAAAATTGTGCTCCCTTCCTGCTCATTCTGAGAGATTTCTTTGCTGTTTTGAAGTTATTCAAAATATGTGATGAAATTACTGGATTGAGATGAATTGGCAGGAAATATGATCCAAAAATCACGGCAGTTAACTGATGTCCTCATGTTATCCTAATCTCATGGAGACATGTTTGTGAGGTCCTGCAGGTGAAGAGATGGAGGCAGGAAAAATCATAGCTGCACAGTATTATAACCTCCTATTTTCTGAAAAACACTAGTCTCCTTGACAACACATTTTCTCTCTTGCCTTTGAAAGTTGTTATAGAGTAGAAATGATTTGGGTTGTTTCAGAAGATGACTGTTTTAGTCTGCTAAATGCTGCCAAGATGCAATATAGTAGAAATGGGTTAGCTTTTAACAGTGGGGAATTGTTAGTTTGCAAGCTTCCAGTTCTGAGGTTGTGAAAATGACCATATCAAGGCATCGTCAAGATGATGAATTTTTTACTGTTGTCATTTTCTTTTTCTGAATTGATACAAATGTTCTAAGAAATGATCATGATAATGAATATGCAACTGTGATGATATTGTGAATTACTGATTATATATGTAGAATACAATGATCATATGCTAAGAATGTCTGCGTTTGTTGTTATATATTTTTTTAAATTAATAAATTAATAAAAAACTTTTTTAAAATTAAAAAAAAGAGATGATATCTTCCTCCTGAAGACGGGTTGCTGGTAATACTTGATACCTCTGTCAGATAGCAAAGCACATGGTAGCACACGCTGGTCTCTCTCTTCTCTTTTCAGTTTCGTGGCTGGCAGCTTCTGGATTCAATGGCTTTCCTTATCTGTGGCTTTCTCTTTCAGCCTCTGCATTTTTCTCTGCCTTTTACTGAATTTCATGCTTTTCCAAAGGACTCCTGTAAGAGGATTAAGACCCACATGGGGCATGCCTCAATTGGAACAGTCTAATCAAAAGGTCCCACCCACAGCAGATTTACACCCACTGAAATGGCTTAGCTTTAAGAACCTGGTCTTCTGAGTCCATAAAGCTTCCAAGCCATCATAATTACAAGGCCATGAGATAATTGTTTTTTTTTCTCAGTAGGAAAGACTGTCATGAATATGTTAGTCAGAAATTAACTATTTCACTCATATTTGGTGCATCCTGTGGTTTCATAAAGAACTTCATGCTGGAATCCCACAAGCTGGGCTTACAAATATTTTGGATATCCAAGTGGCTAATGCCAGGTAAAGGACGCCTCAAGATTCATTGTATAAACCAATTCTAGGAAAAGAAAATCAAGAAGCAAGTTATGGTCCATCTTCTACGTTGTTTTTTATTTAGTAGAAGGGGCTATAATCTTTTTAGTTACCCCTTATAAAATGGAAGAGTGCAGCACTACAATCATTTCACATTTTTTAAAAGAATATAGGTTTGCTGAGACTATGCAAATATTAAATTTGAAATTACTGATAAGAACTGTAATATGTCAACCAAAGGTTTTTCTTAGAGTCTTGAAAGTTAAAGGAGGAAATATATTCAGGTAGATCACTTATAATTCTTTCCAGTTTTGAATACAAATGAAGTGAAACCTATAGTTTCCCAGCTTCTGGATGCGCCTGGTAATGCACTTCCTTTGCCATCACCTTTATCTCATAAATGAAATTACTGCTGAAAATCTCTGAGGATGCCACACATAAACTATGAAACTGCTTTGTCCCTTCCTGAATACCCATTTCTCTTCACACACCATGAGAGCATCTCCCAACTACAGCAACTGGCAGTACCAGCCATGAGAATGCTGAGAATGCGGTCCTCCATGCACTAAAGGCATGAGGCTTTGTCACGAGGCAATAGCAGTCCCATGTCTGACAGAATCCCTATGTAAACAGCTCCTTTAGGCTCTGTCTATAGGTTTTCTTGCATAATTCCACACAGTTTGAAAGGACCAAAAGCTTTTCAAGCATGACACCATGTTTCATCTCCCCTGTTTCTTCCCCCTAGTTCTCATCTGCAGCAGTCCTTTCATTTCCAGTTTCAGTTCTTTGGTCCCATTACAAGCCCCTTTACTCTTATAATAAACCTTTAGAAAAACTGAGTAATGTAAATCAGCAGTTCTCAAGGTATGGCCCATGTACCCCTGCTGAGAGGAGGTCTCTAAGATCAAAATTAATTTTATATACTAATGCCCTCCCTTCATTTACAGTGTGTCTGAGTCTCCAACATGAAATGAGCCCTATTTATGTTCTCATCCATACTAGACCCTCTGAAAATTGTAAAAATAGAGGGTTTGCATAAACTAAAAAAGAAAAAAAAACTTGATGCAAAGTCTATATGCAAAGTCTAATATTAAAACTTAAAGGACAAAAGTCTTGCATAAGGCATGATACATGGGAGACAATAAGGCTGCCATGGTAGAGATGAAGTAATGGGAGCTCCTTTGTGAGACCTTTTTCTGGCAGTCCATGGAGCAAGACCCCAGGGTCCCCGCTGAGTGGGCCCTTGCCACCTTACCCAGCCCCCTGGATCAGAGCTGGAAGACCCAAGACAGCCCAGTCAGAGCCCATCTTTCAGTAACTTGGAAATAGGACAAAGACAATCAGGCAAGTATCCACACCTGACTAAGCTGGCCATGTTTCCCTATGCGCAAAGGTAGAAGAGAATGTTGGTCTGCAGAGAGAGAGAGAAGGGCCAAACAGGTATCCAAAGAAGAAGAGATGAGAACGAGAGCCACTGGGCAACTCGACTTCTGATTCATCAAGGTCCTGATTCTAGGCTATCATGAAGACTGGCTTCATTCCCAGATCTTTCATTCCACAAAACATCCTTCTAAAATAAATTTCCCTTTTTAATTTCTACTAGGTTGAGAGAGTCCTGATCCTTAAAAAGCTAAACAATTCCTGATGAAGACAGAAATTAGCTATAGAAAAGTGCTGTTACCAGCCCATGTGACTGCTTTGTGTGTTTTTTAAAAACCCTCTTCTTCAAAGAAAATACATTTTGAATTAATATATTGTTTATCGAATGATGATAGAAATTGTGTATAATTATAGTATAATAGTATAATTGTTATGTAACAATTACAAACACAATAATTCTAGGAAATACAATTTTTTTTTTTTTTTGCATGGGCAGGTACCAGGAATTGAACCCTGATCTTTGGCATGCAGGCGAGAACTTTGCCTGCTGAGCCACAGTGGCCCGCCCCAAATAAATTTTTGAACATAAAATTTTCAATGATAATATTTAGGAATTTGAAGTCTCTAGGATATGATAAATGTGATAAAATTGTCATACACTCTGTTTTCATGGTCAGAAAATTCTTTGTGACTGTTTCAATGCTTACTTACTCCAATATTGGAATTTCTACAGAAATAGATGCTAGATTTGATAGTCTTTCTTGTGTCATTGCTGACCATAAGTATTTTCTCAGAAATCTGAGAAACTATGTTCTCAGTTGGAGACCAATTTTGCAAAATTAAGCATGTTGAAAGTTAGAGAAGTATTCCGAAATTTGTCTAGTAAAATATTGCAATATTTATAGTAAAGTACTTCAATATGAGACTTAGAAACATTTAAAAGTATCCTAAATATTTTTTAGTTCTTGGTACATTGATGTAGATCAGTCTGATTTCCTTATTATGCTCAGTAATTTAATTGTGAGTTTTTATATTATTAAATTAGTTCACATTCATTTTAATTCTATTAATTACCTGTGTCTTCTAGAACAATGAAAAGGCCATGACTTTTTTTTCAGAATCATAAACCTATCTTTTTAAAATGATATAACTTTCAGCAAGATAGAAAAATAAGTTGATTTTAAAATTTACTTTTTGCCTTGCAGATAAGCTGATCTTGGCATATGCAGTTAAGGAGAGTTATCTTCCTCCTGTTTCTAGCATTTTCTGCATTTGAGAAGTTGGGCAAAGATTTAGCATACATTTCTCTCAGCATCAGTAATATACTTTCACAAATACTATCACTATTCTTCAAATAATTGTTTATTCTCTTCAATGTTTACAAGGACAACATATACTAGATTTTTTCCAGCGTATTTATTTTTCTTGAAATATCATGTGAAATGGGCGATATGCCAAGAAATTTACAAAAGGACATTTTCTAAAGGATATTTTGTTTGCATTATAGACCTGATATCTTCCCATCAACAGCTTCTTTTAAAAAAATTCTAAGTATTCTACTAACTTAATTTGGGGGGACTTGATAGCATCATATTGATTTTTCAATCATATTTTCCACAATGGGTTCAAATTAGTTTAGTAACTGTCTTTTCAATAAATTCCCATGTTTCACTGGATAACAGTAAAGAATATCAAGTTGTACTAGGTACTTCTGTGGTGTATTTACAAACAAGTTTAAGGAATACAATATACATAAAATATAAACTGCCATAGGCTATTTTATAAAAACTTTATTCTACTAAAATTTTACAGCATTTTTACACTATTGCCATTTTCCTGATCCCCATTGTATTACCCATTAGACAAAATTCCTCAAATTATTCTCATATGGAATCATTTGCAGTTTGAAAGTTACAATTTAGCTCTAATTGTTATCTCACTTACATATCACTTTGCTTAGGAGTCGTATCTAAAAATGTCATACATTTTCGAAATGAATTAATCATCATACCTGCCATTATTCCATTTATTTTTTTTTATAACTCATTCCCTACATGATCTGTTGTGTTATTTGAGATTTGTATTCAGCACAAATATTTTCCATTATCAAATTTTGCTGTGGATTCTAACCAGAATTGATAAGGTATCACTGCATTAACTAACAACCACAAAATCTCAGTGGCACGCAAAGACAAGCATTTATTTTGCTCAGATATGATTCTTGATTAGCTGGGGGTAAATTGATCTAAGCCAGACTCAGCCAGGCTAGCTCTGCTATTCATGTGGCTCACTCATTTATCTGCAGTGTGGCTGTGACAGGAGAGCTCGAGCCTGGCTCTGGCAGTTTGGATGGGGTTTCTCTCCACCGTATGCCTCTTATCCTCCTCTTGAGACCAATGGGCTACCCTGGGCATTCTTTGCAGGGAGAAGGCAAAAGTGCAAAAGAGTGAACTGACTCACCAATTTTGTAAGTCTTTGGTCACCATGAGCCCACAAACATCCTGTTGTCCAAAACAAGAGTATGGCCCACCCTAAATTCAAGGAACAGGGAAATAAACTCTACTAATAGAAGTAGGGCAAGAGGGAGTAACTATTTTTGAACAATAATATAATCTACCTCATGCCCTATTAAAATGTTCCATTAACATAATTAACGCTTTGTGGATTGTTTAGTTAATGCTATTCACTGTCTCATAAAAATAAATCGCAAACATTGTGCATTCAATACCAACATACCAATATTTTGTCTCATTGTCATACAGTCTATTCTGTAGAATCAAGAGTTATAATTCTTAAATCAGATTTTCATTGTGGATACTTTACACTATTGTTGTACATGTCATTTCTTGGTGTCTACCAAGAATATGTGATAATTGTCACCAATTTTGTACCCATTTTCATTCTTCAGGTCACTTTTTTCCCATCCCTAAAGAGTTTTCAATATAGACAAAAATATAGGATCTTTTGAGGGGGGAAAAAAACTGCAGCCAGAATCAAGTGGACTTTTCAACATTTGGATGAATTTATGTGTACTAAGCAATTTGGAGGGATATTAATATTTCTAATTTGTGATGGACAATTTTCAACAAGACTCTCCTCTAATTGAATATTTTAGTTACGTGGTCATGTATCTGGATCAGTAGAGATTAGAGTTGTTGCAATAGACCATCCATTTTTTCCTCTCTAGTTTTGCTTGAAATTCATAAGATATGGTTGATATGGATGTAGAGGGTAAGTTTATATCTTGCTGTATCAGTGACATATATGTGTCATAGTTTGCCAAAAGTAATAGCTCTGAATTCCTTTTTAAATTTTTTCCCCTTGATATTCCACCAAATATTTTCGAAATCTCATTTAATGATATAAAATAATATTTTACAGTTCCTATTCTAACAGCTCTATTTTTTTTAAGATCCTGATATCTTTGGTGGAAAGATATAACAACATAGAAATTTATCTTAAAATTTCTAACATTTAAAAACCATATGCATCTAAAAGTTCTCTAAGCTTGAAAGCAATTCATATTTTAAATAAAGAAACTATTATAGCAGGAAATAAATAATTGTTATACTATACTAGCTAAATATTACAGAATAATTCCCCATATTTCTATATGTAATGATATCATAATGATAAATAAGTCTTAGTTATTAAAATGTAGATTTGTGTTATAATGAAAATACTTGTAGACTTAATTCTAAAGCACAGCAATGTAATGATACCCTGTTATAAATAACAGTATATGAGCTACAATGTGAAATATCAAATTTAGCTGGTGTGCTAAGAAAAACAAGGTTTTTTAATAATGATTAAAATGATTGGTAAATTAATTTGAAATGTAACTCCTTTGTGTAGACACACTGGTTATTTTTAGATGCTGCAGATCAACAGTGTCTTTCAATTATAAAACATAAACATATTGATCATGTTAGAACAAAATACTTCATTTCCATCTGTCTAAAAATTGTCATAACACACTAATTGGTTAAAAAATGAACACATTAATGCCATTATCAATTTGGAGTTTAGAAACCTAACAATACAATTTTTTAAATTAAAATATTAGCAATATGTACATTGTGAATTGCAATTCCTAATGTGGTGCTCTGAATTTACATTATAATGAGAGAATAGAGAGACCACAAGTAAATAAATAAACTAGAAAATATCAGATATATTGGCAGTTCATAAAAGCCACTGTAAAAAATAAAACTAGGTATGTAATAGAGCTTTAAGGAACACTTTAGATTCTTCAGACAAGGAGAATCTCTCTGTGCTGTTGATGTTTAATCTGAGAAAGGGATCATAAGAAGATCCAGAAAGAAAGAACTGCTAATGCAAATTCCCTGAGCTGAGAATTACTTGGCATGTTTCAGAAATAGAAATAGGGTTGATAGAATAGGAGCGTAAGGAATGAGGGCAAAAAGGAAGGTGAGAGTGAATGGAAGGGAGAAGAAGGGAGTAGGAGGTGAAGTCCTTGAACTCATATACCAGGGTAAAGGGGCTGGGTTTCCTTCTAAGTTTTATGGGCTATCATTAGAGAGTTTCATGCAGAAGTGTCCTGGTCTGGCTTATATTTTGAAATATCCCTTTGATCTGATAGTGGTTAGATGGGGATGGGACAATAGTGGAAGCAGGGGAGATGGGTCAGGGAGTAATGAGATTACTGTAGTAATTAGATGAGCAAACATGGAGTCTTGTATTAGGGTAGTAATATTGGAGAAATATGAAAGAAGAATATGGTGTATATTTGAAGATAGAATAAGACTTGCACATGTTTTGGAAGTGGAAAAAGGAAAAAGAATGATTCCTTGATTTGGGGCATTAATAACTGGGTATTTTGTGTGCTGTTGACTGAAAATGTAAGACTGAGAATATGTTATTTGGGAAAACAGAGAATGAAGACCTGTGTTTGAGCCACTTCATGTTTGAAATATTTTGGAAAAAAGGTAAGTGGAGATATTAAGTAGACAGTTGGACACACACTTGTGAAATTCAGTGGAAATGTCAAAGTTAGATCAATTTGGAGTCATTGACATATGAGAGATACTTGAAGCCACTGGTCTGTATGAGAGGTTTTAGATTTGCAAGGCAGAAACTGACTTGAGCTATGTTAAAAATTAAAAGCTGAACAGAGGATGAGGAACCAGCAAAGGAAATTAAAAAGGAACAGGTAGGTTGTTGGAAAACCAGAAACGTGAAGCCAGGTGTTCTAGTTTGCTAGCTGCCGGAATGCAATATACCAAAATAGGATGGCTTTTAAAAAGGGGAATTTAATAAGTTGCCAGTTTACAGTTCTAAGGCTGAGAAAATGTCCCAATTAAAGCAAGTGTATAGAAATGTCCAAACTAGGGCACCAATAAGAAATTACCTTCAGTCAAGAAAGGCTAATGAAGTTCAGGGTTTCTCTCTCAACTGGAAAGGCACCTGGTGAACATGGCAACATCTTCTAGCTTCCTCTCCAGGCCTCTTGCTTCATGAAGCTCTTCCAGAAGGGTTCTTCTTCATCTCGAAAGGTCGCTGGCTGGTGGACTCTGAAGTCCTCATGTCTCTGCTGTTCTCATTATTCTCCAGCTTTCTCCAAAATGCTTCCTCTTTTAAAGGATTCCAGTAAAGTAATCAAGACCCACCTGGAATGGGTGGAGTCACATCTCCCTCCATTCAAAAGTTAATACCCACAATTAGGTGAGTCACGTCTCCGTGGAGATAACCTAATCAATTTTCTAACCTATAGTACTGAATGAGGATTAGAAGAAATGGTTGCTCCCACCAGAGTGCTTAGGATTAAAACATGGCTTTTCTAAGGTACATAAATTCTTTCAAACAGGAACACCAGGGAACAAGAAAAGACAGGATTTGGAGACATAGTTAATGATCATCTGTGTTGAATGTTAATGAGTGGACAAGTACTATGAGAGTTAGGACTATAGGACTGTCTATTAGTACAGGCTTGGTGTTCCAGGATCAGAGTAGACATTGGCTCATAGCCAATAAGATCTCCGAAAATAAACCTAACCACAAGCTCACCGGTATTGTTCTTTCAAACTTGTATCACCTCCAAAGCCCCAACCACATTGTGCCTATCCCTGTATTGTGGCACTATCCTTGTCCTTTACTTTTCTCTGCAATGTTGGGGCTGAGAATCTGCTCATTATGTTTCTCAGATTTCTTTGTCTGGCTTCCTTCAGCAAACAAAAGGCTCTGGTGGAAGATCAGAAGGTGGGAAGAGAGAAGAAGACCTATTTCTTTCTATCTGCTGTGTTTCTGGAAATATTTCTTGAAAGGGTTATATCCCTAGAGCAAATTCGACTTTGGCCAGGGGGCCTATTCCCTTATAGTTTCAGCACCAACCAAGATAATCTTGCTTTTATACTCCTAGGTTCAGCAAACACTTCATCCTCTCTTTTGTGTCCTCAACAATAAGAAAGTAAGCTCTTTCCTATATTGGTAATATCAGGGCCACCTCTCCATTCCTTTTTGGTTCTCAGCTTCTTCAACACCTGTGTAACAAATTCCCTGAATCACATGCACTCCAATTGAAATAGCTAATTGGTTTCTGTTTCTCTGATTCGACCTTTACTAATACACAGGGTGGACAGGTCCCCTTCAGTATTCCAGGCCCAAGTACAAAGGAGAGCAGCAGACCACTAAATTTCTTCCATTCCTGGGTATTGATCTTAAAGATACTGGGCAAGGGAAAGCTACTCATTAGGACAAATACAAAGTAGACAATTCATTGCCAGGGAAATGAGCCAGCAGAATGATGCTCATGGAATTTCTGATGTAAACCACTGACCAAGTTGTGTTTTCGTATATAAGTTCATGGATTCCAAGGCTTTTAAATATTGCCATTGTTCCAAGACCACTATAAAAAGTTGCCATTTAAGTCTACACTGTCTAGACCACTGGTTCCTTTCTGGCAGAGCTGCTCTCACTCTGGCACTGTAAAAAGTGAGATCGATGGAGGAAAGTATCTTCCTTGGAATGTAAATCTACAGAAGCCCAGAGGCATGCAGGATGGGACAGTCTTCTCTGTGGGATGGTGAGAGGCAGGGGACTCACACCTTCTCTGACCTTCTTCCTGGGCTTGCCTGATGAGTTGCCTTTTTTTTCTTCCTCAAAGAAAGACTATTCCTCAATCTATTCCATCTGATGTTCCATAATCTATCCTGAATGCTGATCTATGACAAGTGAATACCCAATTTGCCTGAATGACATGCTCAAGATCATTGATAATTACAGAAATGCTAATTAAGAGAACAATTATCACTTGAAAGCTGTAGAATTGGCAAAAATTAGACATTTGATAATACAAAGTGTTGGTGGGACATGAGGACAGAGCCAGGGCTGTGCATTGATAGAGGGTGTCATCTGCAAGTCCTCTGTTGGTTTAAGTACACATGTCCTTTATAACCCACAAGCTCCCGGCCACTTATCCCTGAGAAATCTTCACAGATGGCCTTAGAGGACACTATAAAGAAGGTTATTGCAGTGCCATTCGGTACGGCAGGGAGTAGAGGAATCTAGAGTGCCCATAACAGGATAAAGGAGATAAAATCCAGTGCAGGCACACCATGGATTACTATGCCAAATGACTAATGACACAGTTTACAAATAGCAATGTGGAAGGATCTTCAAATGTTAGATCTCAGTGACAAATGTCAACTATACAACATGGCATAATTCATTTAAATTCATATCGTAAACATACAACATAATATATATTTTACCCAAACATATACAAAGAAAGCTATATGTAATAAACATTTGAACGGTTGTCAAAGTGGGTGATTGTAGATAGTGAAGCAAAAGGGTGGAGAGAATCCATAAAGAAATAAAATGGAGTGGACTTATATGGTCGTAGAATGATATTGTGCCTTGAATTGAACGAGTATTGGTTGACTCAATCTCCTGCAAAAGAAAAGAAATGCACTACATTGCTTCTGTTATAACATGACAGTCCAGGAAAAAGTGTAGATAATGTAACATCTGTTCTCTAAAGGATGTGGGGGAAGGAGGGAGAATATAATTCCATTCAGTATCTGAGATTAAAACAAATCTTTATGACATATTTCAGCTATGTGTAGGTATTGAGTCTAGAGGTGGATAGGAAAAAAGCAATAGAGTGGTGTTCTTTTTTATGACATCAGTGAAAAACAATAGAAATGAGAGAAAGGAAACTGATGAATATGACTTGGATAAAATTAAACAGAGAAAATAAGTGAAAGAAAGTCAAAAGGTAATTGAGCATATACTAATTAAAAAAATGACTAGAGTTGTATTAAATTTCTATAGAGCATGATGGAAATGAAAAGCTTAGCCAGGGGAGACATGAATGGATTTTCAGATCTCATGGCAAGGCATTTAGAAGGGGGAAGAGGAATTTCAGTAAAATAAACTTGCTTCCATTCTCCATGCTGTGGAAATTACCCCCCCACCCCCAACCCCCAGAGGATGGGAACACTTATGCTCCATTAAGGATCCCAGAAAGCTCTTGCCAGAGTTTATATTTTTTACTCTCTATTTTTCTTTCTGATTGAAGGAAGTATTTTGTCTTCTACTTTAATAAACTATGTAGAAGACTCGCTATTGACTTCAGGCCTCTTTCCTGTAAAAGGCTAAGAAGTAACTACTTTAGTTTGGAGAAAGTAAACTCTTCTCTTTCTGTTTATTTAAACGTAGGATCTTATTTTCTTTTTCCATATTGCACTAAATGTAGGCTTCCATGGTATATGTGTATATATATATACTCCTTTAACATACGTACATATTTATATACAAAAGGGAAAAAGCACAAGAGCGTGGCTGCTCAGGGAGTGTTTGTGTGTAACTACATTGTGTATAAATACACAATTACAATGATATGAGTAGGTTTTTCCATTCAGCAAAGCTTACTGTGGGACTTTCTAAGGATGGCACATTTCACGGTAGCACATATATGCCCATAAACTGCTTCCATGTAAGCTTTGTCTAAACCAAGTTTTGGAGACTTACCAATTCAAAAAGTAAATGCAAAGCACCCTAGGGCCATAATCATATTAAATTCTCTCAACTTTCCCTTAAGAAATGTATATGCAAAATAATTTCATCTTGGAGCTGGAAAAATTGAGTCCGAATGATGAATAGTTCTTTCAAGGATCTAACATAAATCTAAACATGCACAATAGAAAAAAACTAAGTTCCCATTCTCTGTTTCCCTGTTTTTCTAATAGCAAGTGCACTTGACCTTACCTGCAGGCCCAGCATCACCTCAGCTGCTAAAATCATTTGTGATTTTAGACAGAAGTTATTTATCAAGCCCTAGAATCTGGCACAAACCGACTTGGGGCTAGTGTGGTCCTTATTTTATGGGCTCGTTCTGATACATTCTGCTATTGAACATCTGTCTCAGGAACCTGTCTTGCCCTTTCAAGGCTCCCCTCAAAGACTGGATGTCCTATGTGGAATTCCAGCTCAATGTCTGGGGCCCATGCAGTCTGCTGCCAGGCCTCCTGCTGGTGGGTTTTGCATTAGCCATGTGGTTCTGCTCTTCTCACTTGGGAAGGCTGCTGTTTCATTGTTTTTGGGCCCGACAGCAATTGCCTACCCGGTCTACAGCCTTGCATCTATTCTTCTATGACTGCAGTCTACCACAGAAGCAGCGCTGAGCTGCATGTCCAATTCCCAGGCCCTGACGCCATCCAAGCATGCTGGGGATCTCTCCATTTCTCGTAGGCACCTCTCTACCCAGCACTGCCATTAGTTCACCCATTATCTCTTAATGTTGATGAAATTATAAGAGAAACAAGATGGTATTCGATTTTGATAGTACATCCCATCCTACAGCATTAGGAATACTTTGAATAGAGACTAGCGTAAACTTTCGTAACATATTAATTAACGATGACAATCTGCTAAGCAAAATACTAAAGCATCACGTAAAATGGCTGTATTTCATGAGAGAATGAATTATCCAAACACATTCAAGCTCTTTTCACTGTTTGATATAAAATGTTGCAGCAAATTTCATCCATTTAATAGAGCACTCTCTCTAAAGAACACTTTCATGTCAATTCCAGTAACTTTTCAGATGGACAAGACTGCATGTCTTTTGCAATTGTTTACAGTTATATTTTTATTTATTCCTTTCAAGTAGCCTGCTATTTCTTTTCACTTTGTGAAATGTAGCAAAGAATTTGTTGCAACAGTGCAAAATTGTTAATTGGGTGCTCATGTTAGCATTTATGTATTTGCCAGTTTATAGATGTACATGTGATAGAAAATCTATGGGAATTAGGCCTCAATTTAATATAACTGCTGAGAGAAAAAACAACATATACTTTTTATACTCTGTTGAAGACTTGTAATACCAGAGCAGTGTTAAAACGCATTCAGCACAATTGCGAGAGGTCCAAGATATGAGCAACTTAAAATTTAGCTCTTTTTGCTTTATATTCTTTCTTTGTGTTATTTCCTTATTTTTGAGACTTCCCATTTAAGGGTAAGCCAGGGGAAATAAATGGTCCAAAGGAAGTGGGAAGTGTGTGAATGAGGAAACATCTAAATGATGCCAGTCAAAGCTCACATGACTTCCCACATTTCAGAGGACACTTCCCTGTCTTAGAGACTGGGTCTTGTGAGGAGCCTATCCCTAAGAAGAAATGGAAAACCAGGGAGGAAAGGAACGAGCTTATCTTGAACTCACATCATGTGCTGGGTGCTGTACAAATGCAACTGGCTTATGAAGTTGGCTAGACACAATGAGGAATTGGCTTTTTTTTTCTGTTCTAGTCACTAGCTCTGTTGGCTTTCTCATCCCTGAAAGGTAAAGTTGCATAAATACCAGAACTTTCTGGTCACCTTTCATTATTAACACAGTTTTCATTTTTCAGTATTAAAAATGTTTGATTATATTGCAATTTTAATCTGTTATTAATTCAAATCTTCTCCTCTTGTGTCAGCTTAGAATCCTGCGATGGGGTAGGGAGGGAGGTGTCTGTTTCTCAACTATTTCCCCACATTCTTCACACTCAATTTCCTTATATTATGTGGTTTCTGGCTCCACCAGATCTGTGTAGGGAAGAGAAGGAAGTTTTTTATTTAGCCAGAATGGCTTGCAGAGTTTTAAATTTATTTTTATTTTGTTTATTTATTTTTGTGTATATGTGTGTGTGTATAATAAATGCCCTTTTTATGTTTGGTACTGGGTCATTCTCTCACCTGACAAAGATATATATCCTTTGGACAAGGGGCCTCTAAGTCTGCACTATTACCTTTGGCAGGAGCTGCTCTGTCCAGTTAAGCTCCTAGGGTCTCCTTCGCTCCCTGCCCCAGGGTGCAGCCCACCCAGCTTTTGACTGAGGGCCTTTCTTCATTTCAGGGAGCAGTCTTTTGCGACCAGTTCCTTCAATGATGACACAAGCCTGGTTACCTCCAATTGTGTCCATTTGGAACACAACAAACAATTGCACATCCTTGCCCCACCAATATTCTAGCAATTAAATGGGAAAGACTCAAGTGATTCTGATTTTAACAAGCACCCAGGCAAAGGTACAGGCATCTCATTACTTGCAGACTAGAGTCTTAGAAAGAAATGATATTTTGTGCCTGAGTCTTTCTATAAAGCATTCAGCATTAGGAATTTTCCTTATCAGTGACGGTAAAACATCTCATCTTTAATTGCTTTGGGTTATATTCAGTTTTTTTTTTAAAGTCTTTAAGTAGATAACAAGCAGCCATTTATCAAAATGTTCAGTCAGGACATTTTCTCCCGAAGGAAAGGTAACTGAAACTACTCGTCCTAACAATAATAATCCCAACAGTCAGCATATATTGAGGTTTACTTAAATCACTTTATGATTTAAGGCATTTAATTCTTAAAGCAACTTGATGAGGCAGGCAATATTACCCTCATCATGCACGGGAGAAATTAAGGTGCAGTTTCTTTAATTAACTTGCCCAGGGTCATAAGAACCAGTGCTCTCTTGGGATTGAAAACTATGCCATTGGTATCCAAAATACAAACTGTTTTCATTACCCTATACTGTTTAACCATAAATATAAATATCAATAAATGACCATAAATGTAAATAAATGTTTCAAACCTTTAATTTAGCTTTTTCCTTCCTGCAAGTTAGAATTAATAGAAACAGCACCTATAGAACATCTAAGAACATTAAGGTAATTTAGTACTAAGACTTTTATTATGTACGGTAAAAATAATCCAATAAGTATTAAACATTATGGATGAAATCAACATATTTCTGTCATTTTCTTTATTAAAGCATACTATTTTCAAAATAAAAATGCTGCTTGCTAGAGAGGAACAGAATACAGATTAAAGTCTTTAAGAACTCTGGGTATTTGGATACGTTGGAGGGCAATTCTCAACACTTAAAAAATTCTGACAACCTTGGACGTAATTTAGGCTGTCCAGGTGTTCTTACAGTTTTTAGGGCTGTTGGAACAGCATCTTCTACATGTGCACAATTTTGAAGAATACGAAGAAATATGGTTGGGTGGTGAGGAAATGGAGTGGAAGTCGAGTGGGTTTAGAAGTTTACCTCCTTTTCAAGACCTCCAGGATTTTATTTTAGGTTTTCTGCCTGATAAAAAAAAAATGAGATGTCGCATTACCAGTAAATGAGTTATTATAGGTAAAAGTGGAAGGTGACTTATGCTTCTCATACTAGATAGAAGGTTCTAGTAGGGCAAGAAGGACCTTTGCCTGAGTCAGTGATACATTACCAAAGCCAGCAAAAATCTGGCACAGAGCAGGTATTCAACAAACATATGTTGAATGAATAAATGAATGGATGTATGGTGTCTTATGACAGTTTTGACAGAACTATGCTGACATTCTGTCTTGGATATGGGAATGACTTTAACCAGAGAAGACAGTGACTAATTTGTAGCCTGTGGAATGCCTGGGAGTGGATGGATTAGATTTCCTAGAAGAGCTGCTAAGGGGGAACAAGTGCAAGTGATTTGTTAAGAGAATTCACTCATGGGGAGAGGATAGAGAAAGCAAAGAATCCCAGCAAGGATGTAATGGTGAAGTTTAGCCTTAGCCTGATTTCCTGGGCAGCGCTCAACTGTAATGCACCCAGTGTTTGTCATGTTTCAGGGCAAGGAGGCTGGGCTTTTGTAACCTCATTATCCATCCCTTATTGACTGGTTAGTGGTCACTGCTTTGTTTAGTTCTATTTGTCAAGCCAGCAAGTTTACTCTGGGCTCTGATGGGTGACAATTGGTTTCTAGTCAAGTCCCAGAGACTTGAAGTTGTACATGTATCATCTGGACGTTTCCATGCATTCTCCTAAATTTAAAATGATGCCTTCTCCATACCCAATACTTGCTTCTTTCACATTTTCTCAATCCAGAAAACATCTATCTACTAATCCTTAAGGCATATGGGCATGGGAAAAATTAAATTTTAATTTATATACATATTTTGTAATTAGAGTGGCCAATGAAATACTTTGAATAATAGAAATGAGCTATCTTAAGATAAAAGCATCTGGAGTAAATGCAATGGAAACACAAGGTCCAGGATTAAAAGGACTTGTGTAAAATGTCCTTATTAAAGTAGTACTTGTTCATGAGTTTTTAAAAGGGTGGTGGTAGATATCAAATTGCTGTGTGCTTTAGATTAAAGTAAAGCAATCGAGTTATTTTAAAATATCAATATTTACAGTATGCCAGAAATTAAATCTTTTATACTTCCAAATAAAAATTTTAGATGCTAACTTTCATATGGCTAAGCAGTCACAGTTTTCCAAATTATTTTAGAGAGTTTGAGACTAACATTTTGAAGGCTTCAAAATCTAGAGCACAGATTCATAAGGCTGGTAGTGCATTAGATAGAATCCCTTGGGGATTGTTTAAAAATATTGATGCCAGATGTCAGGGAAGTTATTCTGATCTGATTGTTCCAGACTGGGGCTGGGGCATCTCTCTAATTTTTGAAACTCCCTGATTCGAAAATGCAGCATTGAGGACCATGGATCTAGAAGAGGCACTGGTGCAGCTGCTATTGCTGGGTATCACCGTGTGAAACTGGAATTTGAAATCCTTTTTTAGCCACTGAAGCGTCTGCCAGGACCGGTGCTGCAGCACCTATCTAAGTAATCCTAACTTTTTTTGACTCTTCTCTGGAAACAAAATTCAAATATACTGCCATGGTGCCAAAACACCATCACCGCTACAGAAGTTGGCTGCCGCTCTTCCTGCCGAGGCCCTTTTTATCATTGTGCCAAAACCAGAGTGTCTCAGGTAAAAAAGCTGTGACATTCTGAAGACATATTCAGAGAGGAGCATTTACTGGTGTCAGTTTTGTGGATTGAGACCAAAATTATGTGATCATAGCCAAGCCTCCATCTCTGGGCAGACCTCCTCACTCAGTCATCATGAATTTTTCGAGGTGTGATCCTCTCTTTGCCAAGGATGTTTCTTGCCAAGCTAGTCTGCTTTCGGTTTTTTTAGGTTCATTCACATGGTCATTTGCCCAGGGGTCAATCTGCTGTAGGATTGCTTGGTCAGGACAAATGCAAACAACCCTGTGAATTTGTGATGATTGAAAAGTCTGGGGCTCTGGGACCAGTCTCAGTTGACTAGTTTGCAGTCAAGAGAAGGTGAGCTGCCCAGAGCTTTTTCTGGCTATCGCACAATATTTAAATAGTTGCAGAGATCTTTTTTTTTTTACAAATTTAAGAACTTGATTTATACTATTTATTTGAAATAAGTCCTCAATGTCAGAGAAAATTAATTTTGTTTTAATAATCCTTTCTTGGTCTTTGTATTGGTTAATGTGTCTACTGTGTTGAAAGTTCACACATGTGAACTTATAGTGAAGTTTAGGGAGAGACACAATTTTAAAATCACAAAGGGAATGAGATGAAAGAGGGAAAAGCAGTATAAATTAGAGTTCCTCTGATCTCTGTATTCAACGATGCCTAAGGTAAGGGCATGAGATGCCAAAAGGAGTATAACAGAAGGGGGTTGAGGATTGGGGTATAAACTCCCTTTTGGGATGATTACTTAATCTCTCTTAAACTGAGTTTACTCACTTGCAAAATGGAGGTAATAACACCTACAGCTCAGGTTGTTGTAAAAGTTAAATGCAATGTGTTTACCAAATATATTTCATTTTTCTATAGGACAGGGCATGTGACGGAATTCTGTTTGGAAAAAAAAAAAAACACATGAATGGAAGTGGTAATGAATGCCCATCTCAGGCCAGGCTTTAATGCCCCTGTGAAATCCTTCTTCTTCAGCAGCAACTTTGGAGACCACATCTCAAAGATGAGGCCGAAACAAGGAGCTTGTGTAGACAAAAAAAGGGCAGACAAAAGCCCCTCATCAATCAGATGGGACTGTGACCTGAGAGAGCAATACATTTTCTCTGCTCAGCCACTGGAATTTAGGTGTTTGTTTCAGCATTATCTAAGTTGACCAAGCAATTGTCTAGTATAGCACTTAGCATCTAGTACATGTTGAATAAATGTTAATTCTTTTCCTTTCTCTTAAACCACATATCAAACTCTTTTACTGTTCTTCTCCAGCACTTAAATGGCTACCTCTACCTCTTCACCTGGAAATCATCTTAAGTTCTTTTCTATCTCCATGTCTTCATGCTGAATTGTCCTTTTTTCCAAAATTTTCCACATTTTGAAGATGCCTTTTATTCACATATAAAAAGGTTGCTTTTTCACCAAAATATCTGTGAGGCAGACTTAATGTAGCTTGTTTAACGTCTTTTATTGTAAAATATAACGCATATACAAAACAAAGAAAGAAAATTGATAATTTTCAAAGCACACTTCAAAACGTAGTTACAGAGCATACCCTGTAGTCTGTCATGTGCTACCATTCTATCATCTCAGATTATTCCCTCTAGCTGCTCCAAAGTACTGGAGGCTAGAAGGAATATTAATAGTGATTCAGCAATCATACTCATTTTTTAAATGCTATTTTCTCTGTTATACATCCTCTTCACCTCTTATCCCTCTCCCAACCTATAGGGATCTTTAGGCAGTGCCTGTCCTGACTTTTTTATGTTGAGAAGGGGTATTGACACTACACAGTGGGGGGATTTAATCAGTTGAAAATCTTGGAGAGGCTGGTTTCTCTGGGTTTCAGGATTTATCTGACCCAGGAACCCTCTGGGAATTATAAACTCCAGGAAAGCAAACTTTGTGCATGTAACCTTTACAGAATTTTAGTTCAAGCCCTAGGCTGTTCATAAGAGTTAGCAGGAGTGATATTGCTGGGGTTTAGCAAACTAGGGCAATTAGCACTATCTAACTGAAGCTTGCCTAAGAGTAGCCTCCAGAATAGTCTTTTGACTCTATTTGATCACTATTGGCCACTGATGCCTTATTCTATTACAGTTCTTTTCCGCCTTTGATCCGGAAGGCATTGTTGATCCCGCAGTGCCAGGATCAGACTCATCCCAAAAGTCATACCCCACGTGTCAGGGAGATTCTCACCCCTGGATGTTATATTCCATGCAGAGATATGGGGAATGATTTTCCTTGCATCTCAACTTAGATTTTGATATGTCGACTAAGCCATGGCTGAAGCACTACATACCTGGTCATAGACTTTGACTATGTAAGTTCATCTGTGCACCTTAAGAAGCTTGAACTTTGCTGCAATTTGAGGGTGGAAGTCAGGTGCTTCCCTGGATGTGCTCTGTCCTGATTATTATTGGCCTTTGCCCCATTCCCCATGTTGCAAGTTGCCCTGAACTACTTTTACTGCAAAAGTGCTATATTGTAATTTTATGAGATCAGAGTTTTAACCCTTGTCCTCCCCCTGCCCCTCTCTGTTGGACACGCATTAAGATCTTGAGGGATTTTTATGAGTCAAATATGGAATGTGCATGAGGTACTTCCTGCCAATAGAGAGATACATTTGAATTCCTATCATCATGTCATTTTTCTGATCTTGGGCAGGAGCTGTGAATGATTTAATGCCACCATTGGGTAACACATAGGTCCCATAATAAGTCTGGATTTTTCTATGTGATTAAAGCCAGTTAAATTTATATTAAGATGATGCTTGGTAGTAGAATCCGTATTTGCTAAAGATAGTGACATTTTTAATAATGACATTGAGAGAGGAAGCTTTGTCTTCCTTAAGAAAAACTTCAGTAAAAAAACAGGAGAGCTGGTTCCAAGAGAAGGTGGGAACACAGAGAAGGTTCTGCCTCAGAGCTGAGGTCCCCTCATTCTAATGCCAACAGCTGCGTAAGGATGGCAAGAGAGAGGATGATACATACCCCGGGGCACTCAGGCAGAGTTTATACTAAATTTTCTGCCGCTGAGAACTGTTTCTTATGAGCTTCAAGCCACATACCAGGATGTTGAACAACAGAAATCCTCACCTTTTTTTTTCTTTGAAGGTAATTCTTTATTAATAAACATTTACACCTGGGCGGGCCACGGTGGCTCAGCAGGCAGAGTTCTCGCCTGCCAGGCGGGAGACCCGGGTTCGATTCCCGGTGACTGCCCATGCGAAAAAAAAAGAAAAAAGAAAAAAGAAGAATGAACATTTTCACCAGAATTAGAAATGCCAGTAGAAAAATAAAGTTTAAAAATTTTTCTATCGTACAAAAATTGATCATTTTGACTGTAGCAGTTAGTGAACTAATACAAAAAATTAAGCTGATTTTAGTCACAACCTGCCTTATGGAGTAAGAAATGCATGTATGGAAAAACTTTCTGCACGGGATATCTAATGCTACATGGCTTCACATTCCAGGCAATTACTGCTTGGGGAAGTGGATGTGTTTACAAAACCAATTCAGTCAGAATGGACATTGAAATCAAAAGCCATCACATAATTTAAAAACTTAAAAGACAAGGGATGATTTAAGAGTAATTATGTGCATGAACTTTTTGTCAATGGTTTAAATATTTCTATAACCCAAAAAATAACTTAATAGCAGTCAATGAAAGGCAGGTTGGAGAAAGACAAGGAGACATCTCTGTCTTGGAATAATCATTATGCTTTCGTGTATGAACTTGAGTTTTCGTGAAATGCTTTTACCCCAAGATCCCTGTGTTAAAGAATCATGAAACCAGCTTTCATGGTTAAGAGCTACTTTCCTCCCCTGCATTAAAAGCAAACAAACAAACGAAAGACAGAAAAGGAATAGTGGGAGCACAGCTGGGGGGAGGGGTAGATTGCATATGATCTAAAAAAGTCAGTTGGTGAAAATTCTCAAAAAAACTTATACATGGTGATACAAAATGTTCAACGCAAATGCCAATATTCTTCCATCTGAACAATCACCCTCAAATAATTGCATATTTAAGACTGGAAATTAATAATAATAGTAATAAAAATGAGGAAGAATAGACATTCTTTATCATTCAAGTAGATTCTCCCTGAAAATATATTTAAAACTCCATAGTTCCATCTCTATAAATACTATATATATATATTTATTCACAGGAGAATACTTCATATATTGTGATGGATGAAACATTCAATAATTTAAAGATACATTTTATATTCAAAGATTTTGAAAAGAGTGAATGATCAAAATATATGAAACAGAAAAGAAGATAGAAACAAAGATACCTTTCAAAATGCCTCAGTTTCTGTGTCTTAGCTCTAAAAAGTATATAACTAAACATTTTAATCACAGATCAATAGTATTTTGGAGGAGGGGCCCACCAACTACTGCCCTAAATGTTTTAGCTTGTGAAGTTATATTCAAAAGGATGTTCTGGGGTGCATAGGTTGTTCAGTGGTAGAATGCTTGCCTTCCAGGCAGGAGGCCTGGGTTTGATTCCCAGACCACGCACCTAAAAAAAAAAGACATGTTTTAGGCAAGAACTCTAACAGGAGGCATTCGTCAATAGCTGTGCCCAGAATCATCTCCAGTAATCAAAGACACAACTTCCCCAAATTTCTTAACCTGAAGAGGTATTTTTCCAAGTGACAGGTCCTGAGCTGAATAATGGAGTCTTTAAACATTTGCTTGGAAGAAAGCTTTGAGCCCTGGAGAGTAATCTTATTGGGGCATTTGTCAGGATGTTTGTCTGCAATCCAACTAAACTTTCTACCTAGCTGGAGTCTTTGCACATCACTATAATTTTGGAAAATACTGTAATGGCCATTTTAATGATCAAAAAGAAGTACCCAGTTAATATTTGTGATCCTTATGTAATTTTCTCTAAAATTTTCCCTGGGAAATTGGTCCTCCTTATTACTTTTAATCAGAGTGTATACTGCCTCACATGGAATGGAATAGATAGCTCCCTGTGCACTGGTCATCCAGCATTGAAAACTTTCCTTTAAAAATGTTAGATTTAATTACCAAAACTTACTCAGGAAACATAGTCACAATAAAAACAACATTGATTGTATTTCTATACAAAGCAGTTTAGGTGGTAAAAACATGTTAGAAACTTAAATTTTGCAGTCCTTTCCCTTTTGAAGGTAACAGTTTTCAGACCTTTTAATGAAAAAGAAGGCTAAGCAATAGGAGAACAATTAAAATAGCTAACATTGGGCTTAAATACTCTGATATTTAATTGTCTTGAAGGATAAAAATTCTCTCGAAGGAAAATGTAAAGGGCAGACTGGGGCATATATGAAAACTGAACTCTAGGCATGGTGTGGGAGTTGAAAAGCAATACCGCAAAAGTGAGAAGAGCCACCAGTAGGTGACTATATGACGACTGAGAAATCTCTAACCACTAACTCTAGTTTGAGCTGCACTTTTCAGCTTCCAAAGAGGCATTAATAAACCAAAGTCACTAAGTAAAAACATGAGAATGTTTAAAGTATCTTTTCATCTGTGCCACAAATGTCCGAAGAGCAGCCTAACCAATTTGACTCAAAGTTTTCAACTCAAGTCAGTCAGATAGAGCATGTTTCCAATGACACTAAATAACATTCATAGAATGAAAGTGATAGGAAAAGTTAGTGCACTTAAATATTTTTCCTTTTATAGTATTTCACCAAACGTCTCAGAAGGCTACACTTAACCAAAATCCAACTGGCACTTACTGTCATAAAAATGCAACAAAAGAAGAATTTACCGTATTTTCATCAAGATTAAATCAACTAAGATTTTAGTACAGTATGCCATAATAAAAAAATCTACCAATATTCCATAGTTTCTCTGAAATGTTACGATGAAGATCGATGAAAACATCTTATAATTGTATGATTTTTTCCCTCCCATCTTCAAGTTCCTATTATGGGAACTAGAGCAGAGAGGTGTTCCACCTGTTCATTAAACTTTATGAAGCACTGGATTAAAAGATCAAAATGTAGGGGAGTGGCAGAGGATTTTTCCATCCTGCTTCTGAGAAGGGGGGGGCTGTTGGAAAACTAGAGGGTTGTGGCTAAATTTGAAAGTGGGTCAAATGACACTGCTTCAGATCATTACCGAGTTCAGGTAAACATTTGAAAATAATAAAGATGCAATAAAAAATATAAAACAAATATGCCCCTGCTCTAACAAGGTGTGACATGTGAGATGCAATACCTTAGCTTAGAATCAGGCAGATTAGAGGCTGTTTCTTCAAATTAGGGAAACATCCCACATAGAGGATAAATCTTGCTTTGCTATAGTTCATAAGCAGTTTTGAAGATAAAGGTCTATTTGCCATGGACAAAAATGCTTTCTCTGTGCTAGACTTCTCTTGCACACACATAAAACACAAAAGTAGTTGGTTGAAAAAAGGAGAATGCAGTTATTCCTTGACTTAGGGGAAGAATTATTGATGGCCACAAATTCACAAGAAAGATGAGGTAGACATATCAAAGTGTCTTGGGTGTGTAGGGACTGTAAATGTATTTATTTTACGTGAAAGTTTGTGCAGTCAGTAAAATCACAAGGCAGTGCTGGATGTAGACTGACCTGGGCTTAAAACCTTGCTCAGATACTCAATAGCTTTAGTGGTAACTCTGAGTCATAAGGGTTACATATATATATATACTATATAATAGCACTGTATTGAGGATGAGCTTAGGTATATGCAGTGTGTAGCACAGTACCTGGCATAGCTCAGGTGTTCATTAAATACTAATTCTCATTACAGTTGGCAAAAATACAGTTTTAAAATAATTTCTGTATTTAACCTGTAGCAGTATTTTCTTCTCGTTTTTCTGAGCCTCTACTTCCAGATATTCAGTCCAGATAGTCAACTGCCCAGCTATGTCCAATAGGATATGTCTATGATTCAAACAGACCCCAAACAACTTGTAAATGCCTATCCCTCCTTCTAGACCTTTCCACCAATACCATCTACCTACCCATCCTCTCCCTGGACCAAACCTGCTTTTCTGACTGCATCTTTATCTTGGCACATGGTATCCTGACAATGCCTCGTACCGGCTCATCCCACACTTTGAATTAATGATTCTCAGATAATTAATAAACATGTGTGAATAAGTAATAATTATATGTTGAACTGACCTGAAGTGACCTTAAGTATGATTGGTTTGATCTTTCTGGAAAGCAATTTGAACATGTGTCTAGTAAATTTTTAAAAATGCCCATTAAATTCAACAATTTATCCTCTAGAAATATAGTCTAAGGGAATACAGCAAACCTATCAAAAGATTTATGTGCAAAGATGTTTAACAGAGTATAATTTATATTAGTAAAAAATTGAACTCAACTATGTTTAATCAGAAGAGAGTGGATAAATATAGCATGGTGTGGCTATACAGCAGAATATTACACAATAATGAAAAGTAAGGCTTCCAAAGAGTTTTAAATAAAATATCAAGATATTTGTGAAATAACGTTAGAGTAAAAGTAAGCAAAATTTTTAAATTTAGTATTTAACTAGATATATACATGTTTTGAAGAGGAAAAGATTGAAAGGAAATAGGCTGAAATGTTAATAGAGATAAAATTACCTCTTGGTATTGGGATTGTGGCTAATTTTTCTGCTTCTTAATACTTCACTAGTTTTTAACCATAAATATATAGTATTTATAAATATTATATATTTATTTACTATTTATAAATATATTGTATCCAATAAGAAGAATGACTATAACAAGTACTACTTGTGAATATAAGCCTGAGTGCTTGCCAAGTTGTTATTACTGACTATGAGTATGTCAAAAGGAAAAATTCTGTTTTACTTCCATCTGCATGTTTTTCTATCAATTATCATATTTTCTTTTCACCTAATTCCAAAAGGCTGTTTCTTCAGAAGATGCATTATGGTTGCTGCTCTAAGGAGATCCGTGCATGGAACTTTGAGGTTGCTAAGATAAGGCTGCTTTCCCTGTAGGTGGCCTATTCTCCACGCTAATGGTACTCTAAAGATGTATTAGGTTTTGTTTTTTCAAACAGAATATAAATTTGTTTCTTTCGAAGATAAGATCTTTGAAAATAAATCAAAATACCTGTTTAAGCCCTAATCTCAGATCAATCTGGTGAAATTTCCTATTCTTCATGACAGTAAATAAAAGCATATGATATAGTAGTATAATCACACACACACAGTGTGTGACACTGTGACTAAAGACTAACAGCAGTGCCAAATGGATTTTGTGTCTACGAACTTCAGAGATTTAGGACGTTCCTTTGAGGGGGTTACAACTGTGGGACAATAGACTGTGTTCCTTAATGTAAATATATCTCATTTTTAAATTCCACAATTCTTGCTCTTTCATCACTCTATCTTTGCATATGTTACTCTCCTTAACAGGCGAGGAAGGTGAATGGTGCTTTATGGACGCAGAGATTTGCATTCGAATTCATTTTCATAACTTATTAATTAAATGGCCCCAGAAAAGTTGTGTATGCTCCTTGAGCTTCCATTTCTTCATCCTCAACATATAGATAACAACACAGAATTCTGAGGCAATATTTGTAAAGAACTGAGTAAGCACTCAAAAAGTGTCTAGTCTTTCTCTTCTCCCCCTTTCTCAATGCATTTCTTTTTAAAAACATACACCCTTGAGAGAATAAAAAGTATAAGCATTGTTTGAGGCATTCAGTAGGAAAGAGGGACCAGGTGTGGATGAGCCAGACTAGTTCTTAGCCAGTGTGATGGAAAGATCAGGAGATATCTGGCCCTTTGGCACAGAGATGTTCAATTTTCATTTGCCTGGTTTTTAACTTTAGAGCTGAGAGCATGCTTACATTGGATCAGATTTTTGTCTGAGCCCATATTCAGCAATAGAGACGCTCTCAGATTGATCAATTCTTCCATCATACCTCATTAGACATCTGTCTCTCTCTCTCTCTCTCACTTAACAAATCCCTTTCATTTATGTTTGTCCAAACCGCATCTATTCAGCTTCTTTGTTCTCCTCTCATATACGTTTACTGTTAGAGAACAGTGATGGGGGAAAAAGAAACCTAATTACAAAATGGTGCATTTTCTTGGCTTTATTTTCTTGGCCTGCTGTCCATGCAGGGTTTTTTTCTGATTCTGGTTTTCCATGTCTTTCTCCTGAGTCAGGCTAATGCATGACTCCATTCAGCTCCCTTACTCATTTCTGCTCCTTCTTTCTCTTCAACCTTTGCCAGCACTCCCTAAATTCCCTTCTGCCTTGGCCCATGACACACTCAATCCTTTATTGCTCACCTTAGTATAATTCCCCCATACCCATAAAATGATGAACAGTGTTATTTGTTCATTGTTCTCACTGTTAACAGGTATTACCTTTTGTGAGTATTTACAGAAAAATTCCATGCAATAACAACATTTATTGATTTCTTGCTCTCTTAATTCTCTTTATCTTTAACTTATATAATCCATGCAATAATTCTATAAGGCATATACTGTCACTAATGTGATTTTATGGGTGAAGAAACTAAGAGGGGTTAAGAAACTTTCTCATATCACAGTCTTGAAGTGGCAGATACAGAATTTGGATCTAGGTAGTCTGGACCCAGAATTAACTGGTTTTTTTTCCCTGTATGTTATATGCTGGGGTCACATTTCATTATTTTTCCATGTGAGTATCCCATTATTGCAGCACCATTTGTTGAATTTTTGTTTGTGTGTTTGTTTGTTTTTTGGGAAGCGCATGGACTGGGAATTGAACCCAGGTTCCCCACATGGCAGGCGAGAAGTCTACCACTGAACTATCCTTGCACCAAACCCCCCAGAGGTATCTTTTTAACCACTCAGTTATATTGCACTCCTTGGTGAGGTATTCAGTGGACACACAACTAGGGTTTCAGGTTGACCCTAACTCACTCTACTCAATATGCTTATTTATCTTTCTCTTGATGCTGTCTTTAGGTATCATTTAAAATTTTATATGTAAGTAAAGACCTATCTGCTTATCATGTAGGATGTGGCAGCCAGGGACATTGTAAAATAGGCAATAATTCCCTTTGTCGATGATGTCATTGTACCACCTTTTTCATATATTTACCTATTCTTGCTGCCTTTCTGAGGTGTCTAATACCCTTTTCTGAGAATATCATTCTCAGTTTTGGGGGCTACCCAATAATCCAAATCAATGTTTTAAGGTAATAGGATCCTGCTACATACTCATTGGCTAGAATAATTAATTTCAAAACACAAAAAGTTTTCAGAGCTAAACGTTTACATCTCCCAGATAATCTTTATATTTTGAGGTTTTCAATGCCCAATGGAAAGGCTCTGAATGCTCAAATAAACCCTTAAATCCCTTAAGGGAATAAATTTTATGCAAGTTGAGGGTGTGGGGAGAGGTCAGTGTGCAGCAATATTTTGATATTCAAAAGTTTTTTGATGCCTTTTGAATATTATTCCTCATGTTTGTTTCCAGAGAATCATGAATACTATAAAAGTAGTTTATCTTCTTTGGACACTTTAAAAAGATAATCTCCTCCTATTTATCCTATACACTCTCCCAATAAAACAAGGAATAAGAAATAAAGGAAAATAAAAATGGAAAAAAAATTTAGTACAACAAGAAACAGGATCCATTTCATGTCATTACAACCCACTACACTGACTACAATAAAAATTAGAAACATTTCAACATTAGCACGATAAAGGTAAGAATCAGAATGTAGTTGTGAGTTGCTCATGTGAGCTTTGCTATTACCCAGGCTTCAGTTTTCCTAAATTTTACTCAAAGCAATTTGCTGATAGAAGTGTCAGTGGGACAACGTAATTCATTTAAACTACTTACTAAGGAGCAATAATAGAGATGCTGTGGAAAATCCTTGGGGACCCACAGAAGAAAGAGGCTACATTAATCACAAAGTATGTCAACATTAAGATGACTCTCCAAGGGGAGAAATTACCAGTATTAATAATGCAATGAAACATCCATAAATATTTTCTTCTGTACTGTGGCATACAGAATGTTCTTATGGGTACTTATGGCTTATTTGGAGGAAAAAGAAAACAGTGCTATTCAAAAGTGTACTTTTCATATATCTCCGACTATATAATAAATGCCAAATATTAAATTAAAAATATTTAAGTGATCTAAACTTCAGGAGTTGGAAGAAAATGCAATTAAATACCAATTGTTTACTTTTCTAACTACCTAAATAAAATATTTTCTTTACAAAGGAAATCACTACTTACGGTAGTGCAACTACAAAATTTGCTTCATTTTCAAAAGTCTCTCTTGTAGAGATACCCTCATCTATGTGATACCTGGAATGCATTTTGCTTCCAATTCCAGCCTTAACTGTAGCATGTTCTGAGTGCAAATAGTCACTTATTTTTTCTCCTTCCTTGTTTGTTGATTCCTCTCATTGATCACAAATGATGGAATGCAAGAGAGGAATGAGACACGAATGCTGATTTTTGTTTTTTAGCAGATCTGGCCCAGATTGAGTGTGGAGAGACTTAAAGTTACAGTAAAGGTAAATGCACATCAAAACCAAAAGGAGATATCACTTCACACTCACTAGGATGGTCATTATTTTTCTTTCAAGAAAATAACAAGTGTTTGAGAAGACACGGAGAAATTGGAAGCCTCATGCATTGTTAGTGGGAGCGTAGAATGGTCCAGCTGCTGTGGAGAACAGTTTGGTGGTTCCCCATAAAGAACCAAACATAGAATGACCATATGATCTAGCAATTTCATTCCTAGATATATACTGCAAAGAACTGAAAGCAGGAAAGAAAGCAAATACTTGTACACCGATGTCCATAGCAACATTATTCCCAAGAGGTGGAAACAACCCAAGTGTCCATCAACAGATGAATGGATAAAATAGTGGTTTATATGGAATATTACAATGGAATATTATTCAGCTATATAAAGGAATTAAGTATTGATATATGCTGCAACATCGATGAACCTTGAAAACAATATATTATGTGAACTAAGTCAGATACAAAAGACAAATATTCTATGCGATATGTAGAATTAGCAAAATCATGAAACAGGAAGTAGATGAGAATTTACCAGAGGCTGGGGGGAGGGACAATAGGGAGTTATTCCCTAATGAGTACAGAGTTTCTGATTTGGGTAATGAAAAGATTTTGGCAATGGATGGTGGTAATGAAAGCACAGCATTGTAAATGTGTAATGCCACTGAATTGTATACTTGAAATGGTTGAAATGGCAAATTTTATGATATATATATATATATATATATATATATATTATGTTAGCACAATAACATTTTGAAAAGAGTAAAAAGCAAAAAGTACAATAAGAATAAGAACAAGTCTCAAAGGGTGAATGGAGCAGGATGGGGAGGGGTGCTGGATTAGCCTTCCCAGGATGAGGAGGGAGTGTTTATGGAAAGGAGGGGTTGTTCAGGAGTGAAACTTTGAGAAGGCAGAATAGCATACCCCGACACATCTGGGGGAGAGAAAAAGTGAGAAGAGACTAATCAGGTTGGCAAATCGTTACATATTTTGTCTCAGCCTAACCTGGACCCTGAAAATTTTAGCAAATATACTAAAATAGTGAAATGTTTGAAAACTGGGGAGACACAGGAATGAAGATGGACTGAGCGTGAGAAATGACATTGAGTGCAATAAAGCTCAAAATCAGAGAGTTGCAGAAAATAGTCAAGGTAGGCATCTCAGCCTTTCTATTTGGGAAATAGACTGCATGTTTCATTCGGAAAGTCAAATGCAAAAGTCTACGGAACTCCTTGCAAAATTCAGGCTTGAAGATGTCATTTAAATCATGTCTCCCAGTGATGAAAAACTCCTTAAGGGACTGGAATCTTATGTGTATATGCTTGTCTGAAGAATTGTGCTCTTCCAAAGTAAAAGTTATTATCCTGAACTGAGGTACAGCTTTTGGAGCAGTGAGAGAAAAGGGGTCAGCCATCTGGCAGCCAGATCATAAAGTCTACATCACATTACAGATCAAAAAAGGCCAAGAGTTATCATAGCCCAGGTGTTCTCAACTTGACTTTTTAAATGTTTTTCTTATTGTATAATATAACAAATATATAAAGCAAAGAAAGAAAAAGCAGTAATTTTCAAAGAACACTTCAACAAGTCATTACAGAACACATCCTAGAGTTTGCCATGGGCTACTACTATACTGTCATCTCAGAGTTTTCCTTCTAGATGCTCCAAAACCCTGGAAGCTAGAAGGAAAATTCATATAGTGATTCTGCAGCCATGCTTGTTTGTTAAATTCCATTTTCTCTGCTATGCTTCCTCCTTCTCCTTTAATCCTTCTCCCACTGTGTAGGGATCTTTGGGGAATGCGTGTTCTGCCTTTCTCATGTTGAG
This sequence comes from Myrmecophaga tridactyla, assembly GCA_004026745.1. Taxonomy (NCBI): domain Eukaryota; kingdom Metazoa; phylum Chordata; class Mammalia; order Pilosa; family Myrmecophagidae; genus Myrmecophaga; species Myrmecophaga tridactyla. Next base: position 70,403 of record PVIY010009069.1, read on the forward strand.
AAGGGGTGTCCACACTGAAGAATGGGAGATATAGTTACCTGAAGAATGGGAGATATAGTTAACTGATAATCCTGGCAAAGCTGGTCCCTCTGGGTTTCAGAATTTATCTGACCCAGGAACCCTTTGGGAATTACATGTTTCAGGAAGGCAAACTTAGTGCATGAAACCTTAATAGAGTCTCTGTTCAAGTCCTAGGTGTTCTTAAGTGTCATCAGGAGTGATGTTGATTGGAGTTTAGTAGACCATAATAATTAGCACTGTCTAACTGAAGGTTGCATAAGAGCAGCCTCCAGAACAGCCTCTTGACTCCGTTTGATCTCTCTTGGCCACTGATGCCTTATTTTATTACACTTCTTTTCCTCCTTTGGTCAGGGAGGCATTATCTGTCCCACAATGCCAGGGCCAGACTTATCCCCAGGAGTCATGTCCACACTGTCAGGGAGGGTTTCACTCCTGAATGGCTTGTATCACAGTGGGGAGAGCAATGATTTCCATTGCAGAGTTGGACTTCGGGAGAGAGAGGCCACATCTGAGCAATAGAGGTGCTAACTGGAAGTAATTCTTAGGCTTTGTTATGAGTAGGCTTAACTTTTCCACTACAAAAAATAAGTTTCAGATAAGCAGGCCCATTTTCTTGGGAGTCCTCAATGGTTGGGAGAGTACCCAGGGTATCCCAAATGGGAGAGCTTAATAGTTCCATATATATATTTTTTTCATAACAGATCCTCAAGGTACTCTACCAATACTTTTTAAATTATCAGCCAATCATGGTCTGAGATGTATCCTGGCACTACACCAAGCCATAGAGAATTATGTGGCCTCTTTCCCGTTCTGGACTCCAGGAGTCTGGGCTGTCTAAATAGCTATCCAAGGAGGCTGATTCAGACCATGTGTTACAGAAAATTCAGGTTCTAGGCATAAACCTCTCTGCCTTTGATCTCATACATCAGCTAAAGATCTAGACTACATACACTATCATCTTTTCCCCCTCCATTCTAATTTACTTAGCTCCAACCAAATTGCCTTTTTTTTAAAAACTCTAATCAAAGCCTGATCCCTTTCTCTGCTACTTCAACAAAGAAATATATTTATATATAGCTATGCTAACCTTCAGGTCTGCAGCACTTCATTTCTGGGACCCAGGTGTCACAGAGCTACACCTGGAAATACCAGCTGATACCCATAGAGCTCAGCATCTCAGAATCCAGAAATACATCCTCCACTTCAGACCAAATGTGGCTGCTATAAGGGGCCCACAATCCAGGCTCTCATTTTTTTATATTTTCAGAGAGACCTTAGCATATTTGTTCTTTTGTTTCTGGCCCATTCTGCACAGTGCATTTTCTCCAAGTTTTATTCTGTTCATTGTGTGCTCCTCAACATCCCTCCTTTTTGTAGCCACACCAAATTCCATCATACATGTACACCATTCGCCATTGTATTTTTCAGCCATTGTATCCTTCGGCTCCCCCTATCTACTGGGCATTATAGATAACGTCCAAAATAAACCACGTCTTAACAGTGTCTTCATTTGGTTGTACAGTCAGCAGCACTCTCAATTTTGGATAATTGTCATTGGTCCATAATGACAAAGAACTGGCAAACATAGTGCCACCGACTACCAAATCAAAACTACCCCTTATCACTTGTTCCTCCCCCGCAGTTAGTTGCCCCTGGCAGTGCTGTGGTACTGTTGATGTCTTCCTGTTAACTATTGGCCATAGCATGCATTCTAGTTTTCCCCCATATCCCTCTGCCATTGACTCCTTGTCCACTATCGAACCATTGAAACTATAGAAATAGTTCATGTGAGAACTTTTTTATTAATTTAATCATCGGGATGCATGGTACTATAATTCACCTTTCAATTATAATCAACTTCAATATGGGAAGTTACTTATAAACCCACTAGTTGTCATCGCTTCTATCCATTTCCTTGCATTTCTTTTTTCTTTTTCTTTTTTTTTTTTTGTTGTTTGCTGTATGGCAGGGGTCACATTTCATTCTTCTTCCATGTGAGTACCATTTTTGCAGCACCATTTTGTTGAATATTTCTGTTTGTTTGTTTTGGGGTTTTTTTGTTAGTTTGTTTTTTGGAGAAGTGCATGGGCCAGGAATCGACCTGGGTCTCCCCCATGGCAGGCGAGAATTCTTCCACTGAACCACCCTTGCACCTCCGCCTTCCTTGCATTTAGATTCAACCTTCTTGGGTAGCCTTTCTTCCATCTCTAGCTTTTGTGTGCATCTAGGTCTGTTATATTCTACAGTGTAACCTTTACCAGAGACATAATAATGAAATCGTACAGTTTCTGTCTTTTGTAACTGATTTATTTCACTCGGCATTATGTCCTCAAGTTTCGTTCATGTTGTCATTTGTTTCAGGACATCATTTCATCTTACTGCTGCATAATATTACATCATATGTGTATACCACATTTTGTTTATCCACTTGTCTGTTGCTGGGCAGTTGTATTGTTTCTATCTCTTGGCAATTGTGATTACTGCTGCTGTGAACATCGGTGTGCAAATGTCTGTTCATGTCACTGCCCTTAGCTCTTCTCTGGTATATACTAAGGATTGGTATAGCCAGGTCATACGGCAACTCAGTATTTATTTTTCTGATGAATTGTTACACTTTCTACTACAGTGGCTGCACCATTATACATCCCCACCAACAGGGAATAAGTGTTCCAATTTCTCCACATGCTCTCCAACATTTGTGGTTTTCTGTTTGTTTAATAGCAGCCATTCTTATAGGTATGAGGTGATAGCTCATTGTTTTATCTTAATTTTAATTTCCCTTATAAGGAAATTAAATTTCATTAGCTATAGCTAATGAAAACGAACATCTTTTCATGTGCTTTTAGCCATTTGTATTTGCTCTTCAGAAAAGTGTCTGTTCATATCCTCTGCCCATTTTCTAATTGGGTTGTTTATTCTTTTGTTGTTGAGCTGTAATTCTCTGTAATTTTCTCTGTATAATTTCTTTGTGTACACAGAATATCAAGCCTTTATCTGATATGTAATTTCCAAATATTTTCTCCCATTGGCTTTGCTGCATCTTCACCTTTTAAACAAAGCTCTTTAGGTCACAGAAGCTCTTGATCTTAAAGAATTCCCATTTGTCTATTTTTTCTTTCACTGCTTGTACTTTAGTTCATAAAGTTTAAGAAGCTACCTTCTACTACTAGATCTTGAAGATGCTTCCCTATATTTTGTTCTAGAAGTTTTATGGTACTGGCTTTTAAATTTAGGTCTTTAATCCATTTTCAATTAATTATTATGGAGGGTGGAAAGTAGGGGCCCTCTTTCACTCTTTTGGCTATTGTTATCCAATTCTCCCATACCCATTTATTGAAAAGATTATTCCATCCCAGTTCAATGCATTTGGGGGCCTTATGAAGATCAAATGTCCATAAATTTGGTTGTCTATCTCTGCACTATTGATTCTATCCCGTTGGTCAATATTTCTATCTTTGTGCCAGTACCATGCTGTTTTGACCACTGTGGCTTAATAGTAAGCTTTAAAGTCAGGAAATGATAGTCCACCCACTTCATTCTTCTTTTCCAGGATGTCTTTATGTATTCGAGGTCTCTTTCCCTTCCATATAAATTTGATAGCCAACTTTTCCAAGTCTTCAAAGTAGGTTGTTGGGCTTTTGATTGGTATTGCATTGAATTTGTAGATCAGTTTGGGTAGAATTGACATCTTAATG